>PVJD01014773.1:0-27659 GCA_004026545.1 Mormoops blainvillei
TCTCTTCCCCCCAAGCTTCCTGGTGGTTATCACTGAGGGCACTGCAATCATACTAAGAACCAGTCCAGCCACAGCACTGGTTATCCATAGGCTGAAACTGGCATAAAACATCCACCCGGCAAGCTAGCTCTGAATTGCATTGGAGGATGCAAGTTCCATCTGATTCAATCCAACAAACAACCCATTCGAGAGTTCCACAATAATGTTTCCAAATAAAATTGGCTTTCCTTGTGATCTGGGGTCCAAAAAAGAAAATCTTTCCCACTCAAAAGCCCGCCACCACAAACCCTACAGACCCAAAGATCACCAAGAATAAAACAAAGACAAGACAAAGGTTACAACTAGCATGGGACAAAAATGAAGTAAATTTGGTTTGGAGCCAAGAACAATCAGGTGACTGAAACAAATTCCCACACCTGGAGGCCACCTGACAGCATGACCAGGTGGCTAAGGAAATTACCAGCTGTGCCCGTACAATTCTGCACAAAGCTGGAGTGGCTCTCCTGTCTTCCTCGCATAAATAACACTAATGCGCCCCAACCTTACAGCCAGAAGAGGACTTAGGAGACATGCCAATTAAATGTCACTGGTATCCTGGATAGAATGCTGGGACAGAAAAAAGAACATTTCGTAACAACTAAGGAAATATGAAGAGGAACACGAACTTCCATCAATGTTATCAATACTGCTTGTGACAAATGTGCCACGCTAATGTGGGATGCTGATAACAGGAGAAACTGCTGCGGGGTACCTAAGAATTCTGTATGGTCTTGCCAACTTTTCTGCATACCTAAAATGATTCTAAAAGTTTATTTTTTTAAAAATTCACCCCTTGCTCCAGAGATCCTTGAATCAGAAGAAAAAAAAAATTGTTGCTCAATACTCAATATGAGAATCAAATGCTGTGTTCGTAAAAATGCAGATTCTTAGGTTCCACGTTAGACTACAGTCAGGGTGGGGG
This sequence comes from Mormoops blainvillei, assembly GCA_004026545.1. NCBI lineage: Eukaryota > Metazoa > Chordata > Mammalia > Chiroptera > Mormoopidae > Mormoops > Mormoops blainvillei. The sequence goes on from PVJD01014773.1 coordinate 962, forward strand.
TTGGGGGCGGCCAGCATCTGCATTTCAGCAGGCACATGGGGTGATTCTTAGGCACCCTAAAGGTGGCTAGCCACTGTCTTTGCTGTGGAACCAATGTTTCCCCCTCCTCACGCACAAAAATGATGCAGAGAGGTACTGAAACTTCTAGTGGGCAACTCACCCCGGTGAGCCTTGCCCATCTGTATGCAACACAGCCCCCCAGCAATAAACAATCCTAGATTATGAGTTGATATTAGCATAGCCGGCCATTAAAAAAAAAAAAAAAGTCCTAGGTGGTTTCAGGCCTCTTGCCCTTCTAAAGATCCTTCAGGCAACTGTCCTGGCTCCAGTAAAAACCTATTCAGACTTAAAATATGCAAAGAACAGACTGATGGTTGCCACAGGGTAGGGTTGTTGGGGAGTGGGGTAAAAAAGGGTGACAGGATTAAGAAATACTAACTGGTCGTTACAAAATAGGCTTGGAGATGTCAGGTAAAGCGTAGGGAACACAGTGAACACTGCTGCAATAACTGTCTATGGTGCCGGGTGGGCTCCCGAATTATCGGAGAGAGCACTTTGGAACCTGTATGAATGTCTAACAGCTGAAACGAATACAAAATAGTGTTGAATGCAAACTGTAATCGAAAAATAAGATAATTTAAAAAAAAAAACTATTCCGCACTGGCCCCTCTGAAAGTGTCCAGGGGCACCCCGCCGTAGCGGTCCAGCGCTTCGCTTCTGACTCGGCGACCCACCGCCCTGAAAGGGAAAAGGTACAGACAGCCGAAGAATCTCGCTGGGGCATCCTCTCCGCCGGATAGAGGCTCACCGGCTTCCAGGATTTCTGCAACAACCCTCCCGGAGCGCCCTCTCTGCGGCGAACGCAGCCCCGGCCCCTGTGCCCAGGCTGAAAGTTCAGGTCCCAGCCTTGTCACTGTCTACACCTGTCACTCGGTGGACCTCGGGATGCTCATCTGTTAAAGCTAGCTGCCTCTGTAGGTTCATCCCAGACGAGCGAGCGCGGGTCCCAGCCCCGCAGCAGGCGCGCAGGCACCGCCGAACCCGGGGGCCCGCAGCGGGGCCGCGACCGGGGATTTGTGGGGCAGGATGAGGCGGGCCCCCGGCGCCTCCCGCGCACCCCGCCTCCCGCCACTCACCCCGCCGCCGCTGACCGCGCCGATGCCATCGAACTCCCGGCCCAGCCCGTCGGAGTCGTCGAGCACGTACGCGCCGCCGGGCGCCAGCAGCGCGCACAGCAGCAGAGGGACGGCGGCCCGGCCCGCCGAACCAGCGGCGGCCGTCATGGCTTTCATTCGGCGTTGCTGGGAAGCCTGGAGTAGGCTCTCAGCCATTGTGTGGGTCACATGACTCAGGTGCCTAGGGAGGCGGGTCCGGTTGCCGCCATGTTGGAAAAGGGCGGGAGGCCGCTGACGCCCCCGCCGCCATCTTGGGTGCGGGCCGCTGGTCGCCCCTTTGTTAGGGTCCGGCAACTACCTTAACGTGTGCTCATTTCGCTGCTTCTCCTCGGTCCTCCCCTGTTAGAGCACTTTAGCGAAAGGGAAGTGGATGTCCGAGGCCTGACAAGGCAACTAGGTAGAGAAGGCCCTACCATGCCCTCCACCATCAATTTCAGGGCGCATCTACCACGTACCAGTCGGTGGCAGTGCAAGAAGTGTGGACTGACGGAGGGGCTTGCAGCTCCTAATCAAGCGCCAGTTCAGCTGTCACCCTGGTAGAGCCATGTAGCTTTCCGAGTCTGTTTCCTCTCGTGTAAGATGAACGGGAAGAGCAGCTGCATGGGGACATGATGAAATACAAGTAAGGCAATAGGCACTCCATCATAGCTGCGTTACATACTTGGCAAACATTAGTTGACACGGTTCTCCATTCTGGTAACTATGTATATTTAGCTTTTCGGTTCATAAATGACCTTCCACTGCCAGGTGAAATGGTTCTAGACAGATAACCCTAAATTGGGAGGGAAGTTGTGAATTGTCCTGGGATTTATGCCACATCCAGCATTGGTCTGAGATTTCTGATTTCCTTGGTATTGGAGCAAATTGAAGAGCCTGCGAGGCTCAAGGAAAGCAGCTATACTTGCTCTTCTTAAATTACTATAGGTCTTATTGGTTCCCAAGGACAGTGCCAGCTGTGTCTATTGTCCCAACATAATTATAAACAGTGCCCCTTTCATCCTCAAAAGCGTTCTGGTTTGGATGGTAAGTTATAGAGTCCCCTATATGTGGATCAAGTGTTTTCTTCTGTTTCTTGTTTTCCCAGTACCACACATATCTGAACTCTCTATCTTCCCTACTGGCACCATTCTATGATACAAGTCAGTACCTATCCAACTTCCAATGATTTACTTTCCCAGAACTCATTCAGATCCATCTGTTTTAACACAATATGTTAAGCATGAGCTGGCACCAGTAGATGAAAGGCCAAGTGTGGAGAGGAGGAACAATAAAATGGCATTGGCCCAATCAAGATAGTATAAAGTATATAAAATAAAGTGGAGTATTTCATGTCAACCAAAATGGCTGCCAGTCAGCCATGACACTTTGGTTCAAGAAGGGAACTACCTCAACCAGAGCAGACGCATCTGGCAAGGAGACATACTGAAGATATCTTCACACGTGTTCAGAGCAGCCATGTCTGCAAAGCAGGACCACCCGTAGATAGGCTCCCAGGATATTCCACACTTGGCATCAGTGTAAACCAGTGCTGACCTAGAGGTCCCCCCAAAAATGAAGAAAGTCCCCACAGCTATCGCTTGGGGGATGAGAGAAAGTGGAGCAGGGACATTGACAGTTACTTCACATACCTGAAGAACCCGGCCAGTGTTTTAGTAATGTTAAAAGCTACGCCTGCACTTAGAGCCGGGGAGATGTGTGCGACTCTCACCCATGATGCGATGGAGCTAGAAGGGCTGGCTGTGCCTGCTCCAGATCAGGAAAGCAGTTAGTTCTACATCGAGGGGCCACGCCTGCCCAGGCTAACAACTGAAAGGCAGAAGAAACCAGACTATTGGAAGGTGTAACCCAGTGCGTGAGGAGTCAGAAATGGGGTAACAGAGGAGGACCCACACTGGGATTTAAACTCAGGCACAGGGCAGCTATTGCCTTCTTGACCACGTGCCTGGGGAAGGAGAAGCCTCTTGACCATGGAGCAGCAGTGCAGAGTCTTGGGCACATGGTTTGGAAAGATGCAGAAGGATTCCCCCAGCCTACCATGAGGATGCAGGTTTGGATTAAGAGCAGGAGCCTAGCTAGCTGAGCACAGACAACTGGAAGAAGCTGGAATACAGACTGGACTCTGCCCAACTAAGCTACAGACTTCTATTTCTTTTGCTGAGAGATGGTACCTCTGACTGGCCTGGTTTGGCAAGGGGGTGGGGGCGGGGCGGGGCAGGACTGTATGTGTTTGTGGGGTTTTTTTGTTTCTAAAGAGCATGGGATTTAACAGCAGATTCCGCCATTATTCTAAACCTGTATAACTTTTGAGCAAATAGTTCCTTTCCTTTTCATAAGACTCTGGCATTGTGAGTCACAGTTCTTATTGGCAGTAGGGCAATAGAACCCAGAGCAATAGAGCCCAGTGGTTCTGCTACATCAGGGGTGTCGAGCAGAACAGCCATGTACTGCCCATAGGTTCCTGGGCAAACTCCCAAGAGGCATCAGGGGTACCAAGACATTTATCAAAAAGACCCAGAAGGGAGGACTACACCACTTTCAAGGTATAACTGAGGCAGGCTCCAGGCCACTGCTGAGACAGCCGAGCTCCGCACACCAGAGCACTGCTCCACACACCATGCTGATCTCCCTTGGCATCGGCCACGGCAGGCTCTGTCCTGCTGGACTGAGGACTTCACCTGCCCTGCTGCCCACATGACTCCAGAGATCCTTCCTTGCAAGACACTGACAACTTGCCCACTGTGCTGCCTCCCGGACCTGCAGGTTGAGACTTTGGGACTCTAGTTTCTTATCCCCTGTTGATTGCTGCGTGTGTGATTTCTCTTAGATTGTTAGAGTTGTGAGTAGGATATTAACGTATGTTGATGTTCTACTTTGAGTGAACCTGCATTCAATGAAAGATGAGTGAATGGCACAGTTGCTGTGTGTGACTCTTGTCTGTCCCTTGGTGCCGGGCCGCTCTGCAGGCAGCTGGCTGAGCAGTTCCCCAGCTGACTTATAGGCAAGACTATTTCATGAACATACACTCGTGACACCAGGGATGATAAATCAAGTAAATGCTAAGTTCCCTACCAACCCTGGGATTTTATTTCTATAATATGCTTATAACATATGCATATAACATATGCATAATAATATCACTAGATGGGAAGTACCAAGGTGACAATAGAGGAAAATGCCACGTACGTGAAATTAGGAAGCATTAGTCATCCTGTAGCGCATCATCACACCTTTGAAGCAATGTGCAAAATCTGCAGAAGAGGAAACACAAAAGACTTAGCAGGAAAAAGTAGCCTTGCTGCCAGGACAAACCACTAGTTCCTGTTCGTCCATATACCAAAACAATTCTCTAGAGAAACGATCTCTCGTTTCAAGTTTGTATTCTGTGCTTAGGAAGCCATTAGACAATGAAGCGTCTAATAAAAGCAGGAAATACAAGCCGAAGAAGAAACCCTTGGGCTGCTCTGCATAACACTCAGGTTTGCTCGAGATGCGAGAAAAACGGAAATGGCGTTATACAAGTGATGACACGTGGGCCTTCACTCGCGATTGGGCAGCCGGCTTCCCCTAGACGAAGAGATCAAAGACAGAGATTGAGAGGAGGAAGTCACGGCATTTTCCTGGCCTCTCTCCAAAATCGCACACCATCGCTTCAGCTTTGGTCCATTCGGTAGGAATGAGGTATTCCCCAGAAGTGAGGCTCTAAGCCTTGCCCACATTCAAAGAGAGGGAAATTAGGCTTCACCTCCTGAAAGGAGTATCAAAGAATTTGTGAATGTATTTTAAAATCACCACACATACCCATGACATATTTTAGCAAACTGCTTATATGATGTAGCATAAAATATTGCAGTAACTAACACCGAACTTACTGAAGTAAATGGGTATTGTAAAACATTATAAAGAGTTACTTAATTACTGCACATTTGCAATGATATTTTAGCTGATATTTAAAAGCACTTAATAAAGACCAGTGTTATTTTTCACAGAATTTCAGGTATTCCTATCGATCTTGGATTTTCATGATAACCTGTTCTCTGTTCATTCCACGGGTTTTGATATTACCCACAGTTCTGCATAACAGAACCTCTGCCAGTCCTGATGCCACAGAAAATGACACTAATCATGCCGGCTCCAGATCGTCCCCCCTGTCTGTTCCTCGTCACCCTGCCCCAGCTCACTCAAGTTTTTGCCAAGCACCTATATTTCTTCTCTGTCCTATCCTTTGGATTAAACCTCCATAATTATTAATGCATGCCTTTGTTTAACCTGAATTCATGAAACGCTTTTTGGATCTTAAATCTTAAATTATCAGCTGGCTATCCCCATCATAAACAACCTTGACATTACAGACACTTCCACAAGAACTTATACTTATTATCCTGACTTCAAAAATTAAGGTCGGCAGCAGCCTGTGCACTGACAATACATCAGAGAAAACTGTTTGGATTAACAGCATTCTTAACATGTGGTGGTTGTTTTTAATAAATGGGAATAATGAAAGCATTAAACTTGTTTATATAATTTATAGGCATAAAGAAATGAATAAATATTAACATCTTCTAAAAAGCTGCTTAAGATATTAAAGACCCTAGTCTTCAGTTTGATAACATATCTCCGTTTTAACTATTACTACATTTAAGCACATTCTAACTTAACCTTGAAGTCGAAAACAAAGTCTGAAATGAGAGGCTGTATCAGTTCAAATTTTTTTCAAAAAGGTAGAGCCAAATGAACTAATGGCACAATGATGCATACGTGAATTTAATTACTGATGAAAGGACAATAGGGTTAAGTACCCAAAACAAGCAAGAATTTGAACACCAAGTATTTCCACCCTCCTCCCTTTTCAGAGGTTCTGTTCTCCCACACCCCTCACAGTCTCCCACCCTGGCACCCACCCTGTACCCCAGTCATTCTCAAACTTTGGAGCGTCACAATCACTCAGAGGGCTTGTTATAACACACATTGCTGAACTCCAACCCCAGAGCTTCTGACACCCTGGGCCTGGGGGGTAAAGCCCAGAACTGGAGCTCGCAACACGCTCCCAGGTGCCATTAATGCTGCTGCTCCAAGGACCGCACTTGGAAAACTGATGTAACGGATCCTGGGGAGTTTTACCATAATGTAGCAGCCAACCAAGGTTTTACCTGGTTTAACTTAATATTTTACCCCTCCCAGGAATATTGTCATCTTTAGAAAGAAAACCTGAAGACAAAACTTTCAAGACTCAAAATAAAGATTTTTTTTAATTTTTAAAAGATTTTGTTTTTAGATTTTATTTACTTTTTATTTTTAGACAGACGGGAAGGGAGGGAGAAAGAGAGGGAGAGAAACATCAATGTATAGTTACCTCTCGAGTGCCTCCTACTGGGGACCTGGCCCACAACCCAGGCATGTGCCCTGACTGGGGAATCAAACTGGTGACCGTTTGGTTCACAAGCCAGTGCTCAATCCACTGAGCACACCAGCCGGGGTGAAAGATTTTCTAATAGTTACATTTTAGGCCCCTGACAAGGAATGAGAAAATCATTTTTGCTCAATAGTCCTATACAAATTCTTAGCAAACGTCTGTTGAACTACACATCTTGGATCAAATATGTGATCCTAACCCTGTGGATTCCAATCTCAGGACATAACCATGGATGCAAGCAATAGAACGTTCTTTATCTTTCTGTAACCCAACTAAAATTCTGTTTCAATCCCCTGTTCTGCCAAACTGGTGGAAACTTAATCACAATCAATTCAGGTCCAAATTCTCTTTCCTCTGGGTTCTACCTATAGTAGTATTCTTAGGCTGTCATAACAAAATACCACAGGCTTTGTGAGTTAAACAATAGAAATTTATTTTCGCACAGTTCTGGAGGCTGAGGAGTTCAAGATCAAGTGGGCTGAGGCCTTTCATCACTTGTGTGCCCCTCGAGGGCCTTCCAGGCTGGGCTGTGCTGGGCGCAGGGAACCTGGTGAGGCTGTCTCAGGCCTCTCACACCCATATTCTTGAGTCTTGTCACCCATCTAGACTTTGCCCTGGACATGAGACACAGGTCCACTGTCCTCCCCAGACCCTGCAACTCATCTGGATAACTGTCACCCAGTGCCCACCTCAGGGCTTGCTGGGGAAGGGATGCAGGTAGTCAAGACCCAGGGTCCCTGTCTCAGCCCACCACATCTGAGCTCTCATGACTACTTTCTCATAGCCCTAAGCCCCACATCCTCCATGCAGAAAAACACTTTGTTCTGTTTTTGAGGACGGGAAACTTTGTCTCGTCTTAAGAGATATTCTCACAAGCATGTTGTCTGTGCCCCAGTCCTTTCCATTCTCCTGAGTTGCCTGAATTTTTTCAAACTCAAAACCCAGGACTGTCATCCCCCCTTCCCACTTTTCTCCCAAGAATTCCTTTTAAGAAGCAGTAAATGCTGCTTTAACTAGTGAAGTTGCACCAAGCAGGCAGTGTGGCCTCACCAAGGTTTCATCAGTAGACTCATTCGTGCACCGTCAGCCCCATGGGGAAGTTGGAACTGGATAAAATCACATTCTCTTCCCCTTTTCCCCAGGGGTGGCTCAAGTGCCCTGCCTCTGGCCAGCGTCGGGTGTCCATTTTGTGGCCTCAGGAGGCCAGATAACTGGCACACCAGAAATGCAAACCCCCTGAAGTTAGTGCTTCCAATATTTGCTAATTCGCTTTTTCTTACGTTGGTGTTTAAAATATCACAGAGACTCAACAGCTCTCAAATTTCCAGCTCTTCATTAGATAGCCCTGTGGTTGAAAATACAGTATTGCCAAATATTCGGAACTAAATAAAAAGCAAATTTATTAAAAGTTATTAAATGTCTTACTGTGTAGAACTGGCAATGTTTCAACATAAGTCAGCCACAGTTTTTCTCCTATTTAATCAAAAGTGAAAATTTGTATTTCTTCTTTTTTTAACTACATCTGCTTTTTTGAAGAGCATAACACATAAATATTTGATATGAAAAAAATACCCTTTTCCTAAAAGCAGAAGTATAGTCTAATTAAGTAGAACAGGAGATACAGAATCACAAAATACCCATGTGTAGATGCAACAGATAAGCAGATGTGGAAAGCCTCACAAAAATGAGAACTCGAGTGGGTAAACTGAAATCTTTACTTTCATTTTTGTAAAAGCTTAAGGGTTTCATTATTAATTTTTCACATTATACTTAAATTTTTCATTATTTCAGTAAAAATGTGAAGTATTCTGAAGTCTTACATTACTATATTCTCAATTACTTTGCAAGTTCTCATGCACTTTATACACTGTAAATTATTTCTTTCATTATTCTCAAAGAAAGACTTACAAGGGAAGTATAGAAAACCTTTACATAACTGTTATATCCCGAATAACCTCAAGATTAAAAGTCATGATTATGTTACAAGACATCTTTTCTCTCTCTGGGGAGAATTTTTAAAAAGTACCAGCAACAGTCTCTAATACTCTTTTTAAAAAACAGGCTCAAAGTGTCCTGATTACAGTTTTTTAATTTAAATATTTCCATCTCAAATTAATTCTGTCTTTATTAAGTAATATACTCCCCTTTATCTGTAATAAAAGTTAAAGATAGCAAAGTTCAAAGGAGCTGTCTGACTTCTTTATACCTGAAAAGTTCCAGGAGTTAATTTCAGTCCATATTAAACCACTTACAGGTTTGGCAACAACTATCAATGTGTTCAAGTACTACATGGGTTTTCATTATAACAATCTGTGTTGCACAAATAAATTTTCAAGTTGCATAAACTGTTGATTTTTCTAAAACAGTTCAACTTGCATGGTTTTAGCATGGTTTTATTGATCATTGTCTTCTGTTCCAAGAACCAAAGGAGAAAATGGTTCTACGATACAATGCTATATAGCTAATCCTTCAAAGAACAAAAGACCAGCAAGTCGGCTTTCCCCGCTGTCACTGCCATGAAGCGGTGACACATGCTCAGTATACACCCAGCTCCCACTTTTCCCCTGCAGATTTTTCCCAAGGATGTTGACCTCCCTGATTCCATCTACAACATCCTCTCCTATCTCACGCATCCAATGGCTCATCCTATTTTTTGGAGCACTTATGTATTTTTGCCATTGCATCATGGTTCTTATTGCACACACCTTTCTTCTACAGTAGGTGATAAGCTCCTATGGGTTATACCCAGACCCTGAATATCTCCCAGCAGGGTGCCCTAAGTGTATAATAGATATATTTGTTGACAGAACAAATGAATGAATGAATCAATGAATAATTGAATTCTACCATATTCTAGTAAATAATCCCCATATAATATTGGTATACAATTGTAATTAACATGCAAGGAGAAAAATGAGTTATAGACTCATACTACAGTAAACAATAGATAAAACACATTTTAAGGTACCTAGGAAACTTTTTGGTTCGAAATTGGATAAGATACCTCCTTCTTGTTAAGGGGCTGCTTCCCCATTGGTTTCTGCTGAAATATAAGTGCAATTTCCTGTTCCCTCCACAGTGTGGATTTCTCTTCTAGATGCAAGCAGATTTATCCAGCTCCTCATCTGACAAAATTGTCACCCCAAGAAACATGGGTAAGTGTAAAATTTTAAAATGAGATGAGGTTTTTAAGTAAATAACATACTTCTGCATGATTGTCAGTGGTGTAATCAACATTTTGTCTAGTTTAAATTGTATCAATGGGGCATTGCAGAGCGTTATAGAAGGGAAACAAGGGTGACAAGTGGTTTCCTCTACTTTGAGCAGTTGTAAACTGATGTCAAAATTTGCATTTGCAAATAGTTAGGCAAAACTATCCACACACAGAAGAAGAATGTTTATGCTCTGTTTCCTCCTCAGGAAGCAATATGATGGCAAACTGAATTCAGTGGTTAGAAAAACAGCTCTATAGCCAGGAAAGCCTCTGGCTGTAGAGCTAGTTGCCATCACTTCCTCATCAGTACAATGGTCTACCGACACTTTGTATACCATCAGAAATAATGTAAAATTTGGAAATAATATTTCCATTATTAATAAGTCAGTGTCTGGCACATAGTAGAGTCCTAATAAGCAGCTATTAAAATAATAAATGAAGGCAAATGTTTCCTCTAACAATGTGGGAAAACATTTTATCTTTTAATCGTTGTCATCAATGATTTGTACTATTTTAGGAGCCAGTTCAGGATAGATATATTTTAATATCCAATGGATTATCTTCTTTTGGCAATAGGTAACAATCAAAACAAAAACCAAAAACTTATCCACATTTCCAGAACTGGTTCTAAGAAGAACGTTTCTCAAAGTTTGATTACTCAGAATAATATCTGAAAAGATGTGTGCATAATAAGAATTATGTATTCCATTAAAATCTCAGGTTCATACAAATTAATTTAACAACTATTATCTGCAGAGCGGGTATCATATGTGAAATGTTGTCGCACAAATTACACTCCGAGTGCCTCCGGCTTCTCTGTTATGCTCTGGGTAGATGGCCAAAGATGACCTTCTTTTAGGAAATGTAAGGGACAGCACAAAGGACACCTATGGACTGCTGGTATTGTCATTAAAACAATAATATTTCTTAATGTACAGTAAAGGCTTACCATGTGCTAGGTACTTCGCCTCATGTGTCATACCATTTAATTCTCACAACTTTATGAAGTGGGTACTGTCTTACACTATGAAAACTGAAACTTAGAGAAGTGAAGAAACACCATGGCCAGAACCCCTCCCCGCCCCGCCGGGGACTGCTGAGAGCCTTCCAGCCTCCGGAGGAGCCACACCGACGCCAGTTTAGCCTCCGCGGGCACTGCCTCCGCTACCCAACTGAGAAGACGCCCCGTATCTGCGTCATCAAACCACTCCGTCTTGTGGCTGTTTCCGTCAAGACAGGGAATGTTTTTACACAGAAAGAAATTTCTTCCTTTGAGAATTTTATAAGTCCTCCTGAAATTATTCTTTCCATTTAATTCATCTTTAGGGAGAAAAGATGATATTTATTGAACATCATGGATAAAGGAGGCAGGGGCACCCGCTGACCATCACCCAGCTCTCTCAGTCCTTGTCCCGAGAAAGGACATTTGCATGGCTCGGGTGTTCTCCTGGGCACAGGGCCCTACCAATGGACGGCATGTTGTGCACTCATTAGAGTTCTGTCCTCATAGCGTATTCCGTCTTTCCCATGTCTCAGGCTTTTTTCTAGTGCCGTTTTCCTTCTTCACTTACAGCCTTTTTTTAATAAGGATTTCGAGGGTAAGTCTACTCAATGGTAGTTTATTTGTACATGTCTTTATTTTTGCTCCGCTTTTGAAATTTAGTTCTGTTCAGTACCTAAGTACAGGATGACATATTTTCTTAGCAATTTGGAGATATCAACCTGCTGTCTTCTGGTTTCTATCATTATCGTTCTTGAGAAGTACTTTGTCGGTCTAAATTTTATCTTTTGTAGTTAAGACATCTTTCCTGTCTGGCTCTTTTTCTTAGGGTTTTTTGTTGTTGTTTTTTTTACTGATCTGCAACTTGATTGCAACATGTCTAAGTGTAGATTTCCATCTTCATTTGTTTGTTTTTAATGCTAGCTGGGATTTGCTGGGCTTCATAAACTGGAGGATTCCATGTCCTTCATCAATTCTAGACAGCTGTCAGTCACACGTCTTTTCTGTTAAATGTCTATTAGTTTTCTCTCTAAAGCTTTCGTGGATCTGGTACTCTTCATTCTTCATTTTGCTGAACCTTGCACACAGTGGTCTGTCTGTCTGTCTCTCTCTCTCTCTCTCTCTCTCTCTCCCCCAACCCCTCTCCCTCCCACTCCCCCCCACACCCTCCTTCCCTCTTTTAATGAGTTCATATTTCTTGGAAGTCAATCTGTGGGAAGCCTTTGAAGCCTGGGTTGGGGAGCTTTCCTTGGGGGAAGATTTGTATTTACTTCTTCCCAGAGCCTAGAATCTTTATTTTTCATATAATAAAATTTTTTGGTGCATTCATTTTCATATTATTTAAATTACTTTTTGTTTTTATGAATTGTTTTTTATGTGAGGGAGAAAGTTAAATCATACCCTTTTTGAGGAAGGCATATGTGTTCCATCTGCACGTGAAACATATTGATTATCAAGATTCTTTGCATCCCACCTCTCGCAGCCTTTTGATTTCACTTTCCAGCTTTTTAATTGCAACAACATACATACAGAAAAATGCACATACCCTAAGTGTATAGCTTGTTGACTTTTACAGACAACTAGTTCATGAGGTAAACACTCTTATCAAGAAACAGAACATTACAAATTCTCCGAAGTCCCAAGGTCTCTCTTCCACTCATTACCCAGCCCCTCCCTAAAGTAACCACTACCTGATCTCCTGATTTCTCTCTCTGTCTCTGTCGCTCTCTCTCTCACGTGTTCAATATGACACCTTACGTGGTTGTCTGCAATAACGCAGGTCAGTTTTGTTGAGAAGGAGGAGAAATGCACAATGTTTCTTCTGGCTTGTAATAGATAGATGATTGATTGATACATCTTATGATAGGTCTTTACATTTTTTTCATTACCATATCATGAGTAATGCAAGGTAATTTCAACTTTAAAACTATTCACAGAGAATGTCTAAACTAAACAATAGACTTTAAAATTCAGCCTCATGACTCTGAGAACTGGGAAGCTGTTTTTTCTTAGTATGGGGGCAGGATATTTGCTAGTATAGGAAAAATAAAAGCCTGTCTAAGTAACATTGTTACATTCCCCATTGTAATTTGTTGAAAAGAAACATTTTTAACCTTTCAAAGAAAAGATGACAAATATATAGAAACGTAACAACACATTGTCACCAGGTGTGAGGACATGATATGAGATGGTGATATTTACACGTTTATTTGAAGCCCATGTAGTCTTATGGAGAACATAAAAGTGATGTCTTCTAGAAAATGTGCAATTATTTTATATGTAATTTGCAGAAGCGATTATTCATAAACCATTTTCTTCAATTAGAACTACTATAACTAGAGGACTTGCGCTAATCTATTGGTGCTACAATTTAAATGGAAAATAGAAAATATTCTCTTCCTTCTCAACAAAGTCAGTCTGCATTGTTGCAAAAATACCTCAGATTTCTAAGGTATTTTTGTACAAAAGGCAAAAGACAAAATAATTAAGAGTTAAGAGGCTCCAACATTACAACCTAGGATTGTGGCTGAGGTCTACCAATGATAAGATACATCATTTGGGGTTAACTGCTTAATATGTGGCTCAATTCCTTATTTGTAATACAGGATTATAGTACATAGCACAGAGTTCTAGTTAAACATAAATTACAGGCATGCATGCCATTTAATACAATTCCCAGAACATCTAGCCCTCAGTAAACGGACAACTACCCTGATTTCTGACAGCATAGGTTAGCTTTATCTGGTTTTTAACAGGCAGAATATACTCTTTTGTGCCTGCTCTATTCTATCACTCTGCATTATGTTTCTGAACTTCAACCATGTTATTGCATGTAGCAATCATTTGTTCATTTTCATTCATGTATGGATTTCAATTGTGTTGAGACACAGCAATTTACTTCTCTACTGTACTGCTAATGAGTATTCCAGTTGAGGGATGTCACAAGTAGGACTACTGGGAACATTCTAGTTCTACCATGTCTTTGGGAACCAACCGCATGCATGCATTTCTGTTGAGCATGCACCTAGGAGTGGAGCTGCTGAACCACATGGCAAACACAAGTACCAGTTTTCCAGCCTACAGCGTGTGAGTATTCCGGGTGCTCTACATCTTCACCAACACTTGGTTCTCTGCCTTTCTCATTTTATTTATTCTGGTGAGTGTGTAGGTATAACTCAGTGTGGTTTTAGTTTGTATTTCCCCGATGGCTAATGAAGATCCAGTATTAATTTAGTATTAACCTCAAGTTTGATGAGTGTAGACTCAGACCCTGTTCTCAATGAGGACCACCCAGAGGCCTTGAATACTAGATGATTTTTTGAGCAAACTATAGCTTGTCCTAGTACCAAAGTTGAGACAGGGAACTAGCTCAACTGTCTGCAAATATCTCAAAAGTTTGTTTACCTGAAGAGAGAGGCTTCTGGATCATACCATGTGTGGGACAGCCCAAGACCACCTCCTGCCTGCATGGGGTCATGCTCCATTCCTAGTTTTTCTGCATTAACAGGCTCGTGTTCTCCCAGATCCACATCGGCCTCCCAGATAGCCAGAGCTTTACTGCTCACTTACCTCCCTGATCTCAGCTCCCACTTCCTTTATCCATCTCGATTTTGTTTTCCTCTCTGGAAGGTACACGCGTTGATGTAAAGGGCCATTTTACATATTCTGTTCGTATTTTCAGGTGTCGTAAAACAGGAATATTTCAGTTCTCTATTTTGTTTTAAGAGTGACATATTTATGATCAGTACTCTGGATGTTCATTACTCTCAGAATCCTTGTGGTGACAGGTCTCTTTTGTGCTCGAGGCTCAATGACACTTGGAAGGCAGTGGTTTTGATGTTACATAGGCCCCACGGCACATAGAAAGGAGGCAAATCTTTCTTCTCTTATCTAGCGACTCTACAAAGCTTTTTGTGAATATCCCCATCCGATAAATCATATGAAGCACCAGTGGTCCTCGCCAGCAAAGGAAGATAGACAGAAGTATTTCTCTACCCCAGTGAGGAGAACAGAGTGGCTTCTCTATTCCTCTATGAACCTGTACCTTCAAATTTTTATTTAAAAACAATTCACTAACCTAATAAACGATCAGGTATAAAGGAGGAAACTGATGTTCACAAGATTTTAACCAGAACTGTGAACACTCTGACCCCTATTTCACAGAGTATCAGAAAGATAAAATGAGTTAACCCACAAAGGAAGCAAAGGGAAAACAGAAAGAGATAATGTTGCCTAATTCTGTATGAAGGTTCAGTAAGCTCTGATAGTTTAAAATACTTTATCAAATTTCTTGTGACAATATTTTCTCAGCTAATAAGCTGATTTTGAAAGTGCCTTATGCCTGAAATGCATTAAAAAAATTGAAATCATGCAACCACATAGTTTATCATGCACTGAAAAGCATTTACAGATTACAAACATATCAATGAATTTGCCATCTTTTTTATTAGCTCTTAAAATGACTCTTCAACTTTAGTTTTGTGTTCTTAGATCATGTCCAGTGAGAAATATAATTCCCTGTAATCTAGCATTCCTTGTATAATTCTTATTTGAAGTAGGTAAAATATCTCAGCTTGATTTCATTTACCGAAGTCAATTAGATATCCTTTCCTTTATAAACACATTTATTGTAATTTGACACATTTTTTGATATCTCTAATAAATGAAATAAAAGAAGATTGTTTCAAAATCACCATGTGTCTTTTAAACATCTAAAGTATTCTAGTTTGTCTTTTATTACAGAAACAAAGGCATTGTAAAAGGAGACGTCAATGTCTGTGAAGATTAAAGCCATAAGTATCTGTGTTTGCAGCCATCTCCCGAGCTCCACGTTCCACGACGAAAAAAAAACTGGGGACAACACTCTCTGGAAGATCGGCCCTTGAGGCTTCTCCGTCAGCATTCTGTGATGATAAACACGGGGGCATCTGCTCACCAAAACCGACTGGCCACTGGAGCTAATGGCCCGGTACCTGGGTTCTGACTTGGCACCATTGACATCTGTGTGAAAAGTGACCTACATCTATTTTTTAAAAAGCATCGGTGCATTCATCAGAACTTTAGGAAGCAGAGAAAAATTGAAGAAATCTTCATAAGAGAGAATTAGATATTGAGAACAAACTAAACGAGGCAGGACCGACCTTGTTGTTCAGCTTCTAAGAACCAATGTCCCTGCCACGTTAAAAAGAAAAAAATGAGCAGCACATGTATCGATGAACAGCACGACCTGGACCACTATTTGTTTCCAATAGTTTACATCTTCGTGGTAATAGTCAGCATTCCAGCCAACCTCGGGTCACTCTGTGTGTCTTTTCTGCAAGCAAAGAAAGAAAATGAATTAGGAATTTATCTCCTGAGTTTATCACTGTCAGATCTGCTGTATGCACTCACCCTCCCTCTATGGATCAGTTATACCTGGAATAATGACAACTGGACTTTCTCTGCTGCCTTGTGCAAGGCCTGTGCTTTCTTCATGTACATGAACTTCTACAGCAGCACAGCCTTCCTCACCTGCATCGCGGTTGATCGGTTCTTAGCAGTCGTCTACCCTTTGAAGTTTTTTTTCCTAAGAACAAGAAGATTTGCATTCATGGTCAGCCTGTCCATCTGGGTGGTGGAAACCATCTTCAATGCTGTCATCTTATGGGAAGATGAGACATCTACAGAATATTGTGACGCCAAGAAGTCTAATTTTACTCTGTGCTATGACAAATACCCTTTGGAGGAATGGCAGATCAGGTTCAACTTGTTCAGGACATGTACAGGTTATGCGATTCCTTTGGTCATTATGATGATTTGCAACCAGAAAGTTTACCAAGCGGTGAGGCATAATCAAGCCACAGAAAACAGCGAAAAGAGAAAAATCATAAAACTACTTATCAGTGTCACCTTGACTTTTGTCTTGTGCTTCACTCCCTTTCATGTGATGCTGCTGCTTCGCAGCATTTTGGAGCCTATGTCTGGCCACCAGCCTGGGAAACAGGCTTATAAAATGTACAGAATCGCGGTTGCGTTAACAAGTTTAAACTGCGTTGCCGATCCGATTCTGTACTGTTTTGTAACTGAAACAGGAAGATCTGATATGCGGACTATATTCAAGTTCTGTACTGGGAAGATTAATAAATCACAAGCCCTTTCTGTGTCTACAAAAGATACTATAGGGTTAGACACCCTGGAATAGGACCATGGAATTTACTTTAAGGTACACAGTATTATATCATCAAGACTGCATTTCGAAAAGAAACCCTAGCATGGGATGGAACTCAGTTTTCCATTTGTGTGAAGATGTTAATAGCCTCTCCAACAGAAATATTTTTAAAGTGCACTGTATACCTCCCTGAGTTTTATTAAATGAATATTAAACAAAATTCCATATTTTCCTAATGACTTGGGATCATTATTGTTTTTGTATCTGTGCTACAATCCCTCAGAGTTTAGTAAGATCAACAGGACTGTGTGTCTTTCATCTGATGACCTTTATGTCTGGTGTTTATGACTTTTCTCACTCTTTCTACAGATTTCAGGCTGTCAGCTATAACTTCTCCCAACTGTATATACTTGTCTCCAACAATCCCTACTACAAAATACTGCTTCTAATCTTCTCACTCATTACTAAATTTTGCTGAACCCATTCTATGTACTGGTTTGTGTTTAGTACTGAAGTTACCCAAAAAATGGTCTCCTAAAGCCTTGTGAAGCTCACTTCTGTTCAGAAACCTAGTCACTTCTACCTCAAGGAAAAGTAAATGGGTTCAGAGTGCCCATCTGAAGGCTTTTCCCATGCTAGAGAGCAACGAGCATCATGAGAGCTCTTTCAGCTGCTCAAAGGCCGCCTTTTCTTTCTTTCCAATCATTTTTGTTTTATTCTGATTCTTTAAATGGTTAAAAGTCACAGTTAAGTATATAAGAGTTGAAATTACCTGAAGTTTAATGTTAAGATAAGAAAATTTATAGGCAAAAAAAGACATTTATTGTATTAAATGTTACATTCAGAGACTTCTTTTAGGACTTAAAATAGTTAGGGAATCTTGATATAATATACTTTCGAATTTTCATTATAGAGCCCTAGCTGGTGTGGCTCAGTGGTTTGAACGCCAGCCTGCAAAACACAGGGTCGTCAGTTTGATTCCCAGTTAGGGCGTATGCCTGGATTGTGGTCCAGGTCCACAGTGGGGGGCATGTGAGAGGCAACCACACATTGATGTTTCTCTCCCTCTCTTTCTCCCTCCCATCCCCTCTCTCTAAAAATAAATAAAATCTAAAAGAAAAAAAATGTTTAATTCTCATTGTAGAAATTACTCTGCGTAGTTTTAAGTAGGTATTAGGTAAACATTTTCCCTAACCGATGCATTTTAAAATATTTTTTATCCTACTCTTCTCCTTTTCTCCTTCCTTCTTTTTCCTATCTGTTTCTTCAACTCCCACTGCCCCCCACCAAAAAAAAAATGATCACATAGCAAATTTTTTTAATAGTAATTTTTTAAAATATTTTATTTATTTTATTTTTAGACAGAGGGGAATGGAGGGAGAAAGAGAGGGAGAGGAACATCAATGTGTGATCACCTCTTGTGCACCCCCTACTGGGGACCTGGGCCACAACCCAGGCATGTGCCCTGACTGGGGAATTGAACCAGTGACCCTTTGGTTCACAGGCCGACGCTCAGTCCACTGAGCTACACCAGCCAGGGCAGATAGCAAATGTTTTCATTGCATTTGCTTGCCTCACATTGGAAAATAAAAAGCCAGATAACAAGGCAGACTCATCTCTTTTCAATAACGAATTTCTAGACTGAAAAATCAGAGAGTACACATACTAACTACATTCACCAGGAAAGTTTTCCATGATGGTGTGTACAGAAAAGAACACCTTGCTTGGAGCCCATGCGTGTATTCTGTGTTCTTCGCATTTTTCTGGTTATAAAGTTTTTAGAGAATTAATAAATTGTGTCTGGTCACTCAGAGAAACACATATGCTGAAAAACTGAAGATAAACTATTAAAATGAAGAGCAACTGAAATAGTTTAGGCTGTTCGATTAATTATTGATAAGTTACTGGCAGCCTGTGAGTTGAATGCTTGTACACGTCTTGCATCTTGTCCAGCACCACAAAACTTTCCAAGAATCCTGACTTCTCTCTAGAGTTGCTTTGCCCCTTTTGTTTATTTACTTTTAAAAATATTTCTACTATTTCTTTTTCAGGCATGCTAAAGACAAATGCATGAAGAGCTGCTCAGGGTAGTCACTGAATTTTGGTCAGGAGGAAGGGGAAGAAAAGAGTTGTCTCATTAATTAATACATCTTGGAATATGGTAAATCAGATGGACAATAATTAAACTGTTACAGAGACCTAATTAAGATTCATCTCATTCGGTTATATGAGGAGATAGCAAATACACAAGTGTTGCACCTTCAATAAGAATGTTCTACCCAATGAGTAGCAGCAAAACCATCCATATAGGGCATTGTGAGATAAGTTCCAAAATAAACCAGGCTGCCAAAAGCCTCGAGCAGCCTAACCCTTCCTATCAGGGCAGGGCCAATCACAGAGAATCCATGTTGGGAGGATGCTCAGGTGACTTAGGGCAAAGCCTTGACACATGACCCAAAATTATTTATACTCCCAATATTGGGAAGTTAATCTTTTAGTTTTGAAAGTCTCTTTAGGCTCTTGATTGAAGTTCTCCATTAAACTGAAAGTGCCTTAGGAAGGAATAAGACCTTGCAGCTTTCATTATCTGGGACTTTGCTGTCCGAAGACCTAGGCTAGAACACTACTGATCCACTTACACACAAGATGTTTGGCCTCAAAAACTTTTCTGCTCTCCCCAAGGCTGTTTCTATAAACTGCAGGGACAATAATAACACTTGCTTTTAACAAGAAGATGTGAAAGCACTTGGCAAATTTTGATGAGATTTCGTAATGCTCATTGTTATTATTCTCATCTTTATCAGGAATAGGGGACAGTTACCCAAGAGATCGAAAAGTCCCTGGAGGAAAGCCGTGAGTAGAAATGTACCACTGTGGGCTGGTAGGAGTGGCTTCAGCACGCACTGCTATGGTTACTTCCTCCAGGTGGTTAAATTCATCCACAAAGTTATCTTAAGGGCCTTTATTGTTCCTGGTTCTGTGGGAGATCTTTAATATGGTTACTCGTAGGAGTTCCCAAATCTGAGGAGACACGCTCAGGATATTATCATAAACACACAGATAAATATCCGCTTTTAATTTGTTTAAATGCTTGACTTTTTATTTTCTTATTAAGAATGTTATTTTTTAACTTAATGCGCTCAATTAGACCTCTGGATAGGCCAGTGAAGGGACTGAGTATAGGTATTTAAAACCCCCATTTTCCCTACCTCATCTGGGGAAGCTTCATTGGTGAGGAAGAACTTGAAATACATCCGAAACAACCTTATATTTCTATTCTTTAATGTCACAATCAAAATAAACAATTATTCACCAATTACATCTGTTGACCCTGTGAACTTGATTTATTTATTTTTAAACAGATGTATCGATTTTAAAATAGAATTTGTGATACATAGCCTATAGGCATTTCTTATTACAATACTTTTATCTTGTCCTGGGCTTCTTTTTGCCAGTCATCACCATCATCATTCTGTCATTTATGCATAGGGCCCCTGATCTTTTCTGGCTCAACCCATCCACAGGTTGCTATGGAAACACAACAGCTACTGAAACACCCTGTCCCAGGAAGGCCTTTGTCATAATAGACTTCTTTGTCTAGGTGCAGCTGTTCCTGCAACAGACACACCCACACACAAATACATATTCATGGGCACACAAACAACCTGCCCCTTCTCACAAAAAACAAACAAAACATCCCTCTTCCCTTTTAGCAGATGCTTGTACTGTTTTGTAAGATAGCTAATACCAACTGGCAGAACACACATTATCTCCTTAAGTTCTGAAATAACGCACCATGTGGGTGTTTCCATTTTCTTGTTTACTAACTCAGCAACCAGAGGGTCGTTGCTAAAATTCCCCCTCCCTCTTCTCTCCCCCAGCCAAAATTGGCTGCCAAGGGAGGTGTGGTAAGAAAACATCTATCCGCGTTTTTTTCATTCCTCTACTATTCTGGAAAAATCCAGCTCTGACTGAGATATTTTGTTTACATCTACTGGGCAGACGTCTTTGGAGAAAAATAACAGAAGGTTAATTTAAAAGAAAACAGGGATGTCTTATTTTATTTTTTTCATAGTATAAACATCTGATTCAAGTCAAGTAAAAAAAATTTTTGACCGTTTTAAAAAATTCTTTGGCATTTCATACGGCTTAAAAATGGAGCACCACATGTTCAAGTTTGCTTTATTAGCTGCATTAGCTGAATTTCCCTTATCTGCAGGAATAAGCTGACGATGACAAAATCCAGTCAAACTTGGCTGAGGTGGAAGTGATGTGGGAGTTCAGATCCCTCTCCTCCGAAGATCCTTTTCTTACTATATCATTTGTTGCTGGCCAAGAAAAATCACACAAAGATCCCGTTTGTGGCCACTAGGTGTCGATGATGTTCTATTTGGAGAAGTCTCTGGCAAACTGCCATTCCCTAAGAGCAAAAGTAGCTTAGGGTGATACTTTTCTATCCAAGAAACAATTTAGAAACATCTCCTATGACTTGGAAGTGAATGAGGAGAAAAGCTGAAATTCAGTTTGCATCACTTATTTCTCCGCTCTTGGAAAGCTCAGTAATCATGAGATAATTTCACTTGGTTTAAACTCCAACTGTCATTTCTTTTTTTTCAGCCTGTTAAAGTCAGTCTATATGTAAGAGAACGTAGGCTAAGTTATGTAATTTCTGTAAGATTGTGGATATAATATTGGTAATTTATCCTTTAGTTATCTCACTCACATAAGACAATACTAGATACCTTTCATATAAATAGAAACATAAAACATTTGAGCTATAAGCTGTTTGCAATTTTGTCTACTATGATGAGATTACTATATGTAAAAGTCAAGATATAATTCAATATATGTACGATTTTTAACTTCTAATTGATTATTATTAGATCTCAGCACTAAAAAATTACCTCTGTTATTTTGAATAGTTTAAATCTGTTCTTCTCCAAAGAACAGTAATACAACCATGTTCTAATTTAACAGCATTTACATATTATTAAACATATAATGGCCCATAATCTATTTTTTCTGCCTGTAATTTTATTAAGCCCTTTATTAAGCACCAGTGGATTTTTTTACACATTTAAAAAAGGTTATGATTTCTCAATGTTTCAATTTGGCATTCAAAAAACAATATAAAGCAAAATAAAAGCAACATAATAAACGTAATTTGGTATTCAAAAAGCAATTCAAAAAGCAATATAAAGGAATAAGCTATGGAAGTCTTCTCATCATTCTTCAGTGCAAGCTTTAGAATAAAAATATAAATCTTATCATTTGGGAAATTAAATACAACCAGGAAGTCTTGCCCTATAATGACTTGACTTGCCAATGCTGTGAAAAATATTAACTTCAGTTTCAGCATTTATTGATCCTTCTCGTATATTTGATTGAACTTGTGAACATCCTTCTGGAAGAATCCCATTCAGATTCCTGGTTTTGGCTCCAGGACTATTGGCACTTACTAACAAATGGGTTAACTTGGTAACCTTGATTCTTTTGACAGTTAAATGAAATACATAAAAGGATTGCAATTCACCTTGAGAGGCATGCACATAACAACCACAGACCCCAGTAGGCTTTATGAGTTTTTTAAAAATATGTATAACATGAGAAATATTCTCTCTCATGACACTCACCCACTCAGCGAAATGACACTTGCCGTTTTGAATCTTCAGGGCAATACCTTTGGTGCTTCTCTGGCAGCTCACCCAGGAAGAAGGTGTGACACTCTGTGTTGAAAAGAACTGTGGGACAGGAAGACCGAATGCATTTTCAGCTCTTGTCCAGTCCTCCCAGATCAAAGGACTGCCAAGACAAAGCAGGGTCTGGAACGAGCAGAGCTTCACTTTCTTGCTCTACAAATCTTGTTCTGACCCTCGAAAGGATTATTGTTAAGGTGGATGGCCATGGTAATTAGCATTGTTTAGTGAATCAGTCATAATTATTGGAATGAACTAAGAAAGGTACAATTTTATGCTTTGTCCTAACCCCAGCATTCAGTTTTTGAAACCCTTGGAACTCTTTGTCTTTTCAGTTGAAAAATTTTAAGATTACTTAGGAAAGTAAGGCTAAGAAAGAGTTTCCTTTTAAGAAAGCTTTATTCATATTTTTTATATTTATCAAAGAGAAGAAGAAACATATTACCAATGACATTTTATTCATCTTAAATCGGTAAGAAGAGAAATTGTCATATTGATTTCTGTCTATCATTCTCTACCTGTGAGAAATTTTTAGGGATGTTCTTTCCTTGGTTTTGGGAGTTTATACTGTTGCAAACTGTACAGTGGCATGAATCTCTGTTGACTGATTCAGTGCCACAAAAAAAGATATTTCTGCCTTTTTTCTTTACGCCAACTTAATTTTGACTCCCAGCCCTCATACCACCAAGCTATAGGAAATTTCATCTCAGTCATTATGGGGTGATCCTCTCTCAGTTCACACCAAAATCAAGGTCTTTGACTGCCAGTCTCTAATGATCAGCAGGCGTAGTGACATTATCTAAGCTTTCGGTGGCCCTTTGAACCTGGTAGACCTAGTAGAAGCCAGCTAACGACCCAGACTCCTGTGCATCGGGCACACATTCCCTTCAAAACCCATGCGGTTCTTGGCTTCAGGAATGGAGCATGTACCTAAGTTAATCCAGTGAAAGCAGTCAAGTCTACTGATGGGCTCAGTGGTGGTCATGTGACCTAAGCTGCTTAGAATGCTAAGACAAAGGCTCTTCCTTTCGCTCTGGTTAATGCCCTGTGCAGGTGAGGTACCTGGAATCTCTGTGGCCGTTTCATGATTTTGAAATGGCCAACACAGAGAAGGAAGGGCAGCTCCGGGAATTGAAGAGCACTGCCGCTGGACCCTATAATGCGATCAGTCCCCGCACCTTGAAGTTACATGGGCCAAGTAAACCTCCTGTTCCTTAAATGAGTCAGGATTTTTTTTTCCTTGAACCCCAAAGACTCCTAATGGAACGTAGAACATGGAAGTGAGGGTGATGTAAGCTACAGCGCCTGGATTGTTGAACAGAGGATGGAGAGGTGAAACTGGCAGCCTTTGTTATATTTCCTGCTCCACCCCGGGACTCAAAAAGTGCCTACCAAGGTGCTCGCATCAGGGAATTGTTAGGACAAATGCAAAACTTTGGTGTCCTTGAGCTTCTTTTTACAACCTTCAGTCAGGTCCTGCAAGAGAAAGGTAAAATAATGCAATTTTTTGTGTGAGAGCTTCCCTGGTATATTTTCAAATCTAGAAAATACTGCTGCCCAGAATAGGCCCATCTACTGATGCAATGTGTTTTCATGCTTCAGGAAAAGAGGGAATTTTAGCTGGAAAAAGGAAGTCAATATTATCTTTGAGTTACTAGTGAGCAGAGTCTCAAAACCAGGCAGTACGGAGAAAGAAAAATATTCTTAAAATCCCTTAAGCTCCCATTTTTTATGAAAAACTAGGCCTAAATGACTTAAATTTGGAGCTTTCTGAAGTGAGGAAGCAGTCATGATGTAAACTAAGTTCCTATCATGCAAGAAAATGGAAAAGTCTGACCTCCTGACCCCAGTGGACTGTGAGGAGAAGGCAAAGTAGGATTAGAGTGAACACATCAGGCACAAATGTGGAACCTCGTGGATTGAGGAGTAGTAGAAACTTCCAGGGTGGGGGAGAATAGTCAATGCTCGTACTTTGCTTTCCCTGCAGGCAACTGCAAGCCTTTGGGAGAAACCCCAGGTTCACCCTAGTGCACATTAGCACGGCACAAAAATCAAGACTGGAGTACAACTGTGCAGGTTGAGTACTGCACAAGCCACCCACGTCCACAGGGCACCATTCATGTCACAGATGACACAGAGTGGTGCGTTTACCATGGCAGTTTCAGTGTATATGGCAGCAAAGTGTTCTAACAAAATCAGCGTGACAATTATCTAACCCTGGAAGAACGGTGTCTTAAGGAAGACACATCTTTTCTAATTAGCCCAGGAATCCACTTGAGCAGTTTAACCCTGCCTCTCTCCTGCCACCACAAGGCCATGTAAGCCTCTCCTACCATAGGACCATCATGGGAGGAGCTAGGGGAGGTGGAGTACAGCTGAAAGACTGAGCACTGAATACCGCAAAGTAACCAACTTAACCCAATGACGCAGTTTAAGCAGGAAGAGATGGTGATATTTTTAACTCATGAGTGAAATGATATTTTTATACCCTGCTATCCAGCAGGTGGGTGACTCAGGAGAAAGAACAGATAGGGAACAGAAAATAAAGCTACATTTTTGCATGCATAATTGAGTCACACTGTGATCATTGGATCACAAGTTTTGACTGGAGGTGACCTGCCAGAACAGAGAGAGAAGAAAATATTCCTTGCTTTAAAATAACCCTGTCTACCTGTGGCCTATAAGAAAGGTTGACTATAGGTCCGATCATTAGCGCAATGGTTCTTGAACTTCAATATTTATAAGAACCTTAATTCAAAAGATTCTTATTCAATAGATCTGAGACAGACACGGAGATACTGCTAACAAATTCTAACAAATTCCCAGGTAACATCAAGGCTGCCAGGCCCTGCATCGAGGGGTTGAGTTTCGTAATTTTAGTGTCTAGAGCAGTGATTCTCAGGCTGTCATAGGCAGCAGAATCATCTGGAAGGCTTAAAACCAGAGTGTTGGGCTCCCGTGATATTGTAAATTATAATAAGAAATATGTATTTGATCTTTGTCCTCATTTCTGACACAGGCCTCCTAAAACCCTCATAACTTCCTGAAGGATAAGAGCACTGGGGGCCTCTCTTGGTCTAATATTTGCTCTTTTACTATGTCTGTGGCACAGAATGCCCCAAACTCTTACAACTTCCTGGGCGATAGGAGTGTCCTTTGTTTTAATGAGGTGACTGGGTGGGTTCCTGGATGGTGTCTGGGTGTGAGGACCGGAATGAATGACCCATGATTAGATTGGAATTGTCAGCCCCACCCACCATCCTCCAAAGAGGGGAGAGGGACCGGAAATGGAGTTAGTAGCAGTGGATCATGACTACTGGAGAGAGCCTTCATAACATTCCAAAAATGTAGGGTTCGGAGCACTCCCGGGTAGGTGCATACATCCACACAGAGGGGGTGACATACCCTAACTCCACAGGGACACACGCCCCAGCAGACAGACATCCTCCTCAGGGGACTGCCCCAGGACCAGCATGTCGACAAGGAGAACAAAGCTTCCTTTCCACTCAGGAGCCATCTTGTCCATATCTAAGACATCTCTCCTAAGAGAACCCATGAATCTTGAATTTGACTGAGCATTCAAAAGATACTAAAAGAATCTTAAAAAAACAAAAACAAAAACAAAAAAGACTGTATGGGCCAGCAGAGGCTGACATACCTTCCATGTGCAAATTCGAGGGTTTTTTTCTCCCCGTGAGTGGGAGTGGGGTTTTAGGGGCAAGATGATAATAGTTTCTTTCCCACATGCCAATGTTGTAGGTAAAAATGGGACCTCATAAATTAACAAACATTTGGCAACTTGTACGAGGTTATGCAGTTACATGTATTTGACATAAGCATCGCTTATTTAAGCTGAAGTTTCATCAACGGGAAAACAAAAGCAGAAAACGGCTGCTGTGAACGGGCCAGAAACACTGGGTGCCAGGAGAATGGGTGGATTAGCTACTCTTCAAAAATGATCCTTCCTCTTTACCTCAAAACTCACTTGGGTCTCAGGCATTTATTTGATCAAATGAAATCAGCCGTTTTCAAGGAGACCACCCATAAAGATAGAA
>PVJD01014774.1:0-27667 GCA_004026545.1 Mormoops blainvillei
GGGAAAGATTGAGAAAATGAATTACACAATAAAGGCCCTGGCAAAAAATATGCCAGGAAACCCATTTGAAATGGGAACAGGCTCTCCATATTGCCTTGCTCCAAATTAGGGTAGCACCCAGAAGTGGGCCTAAATTAAGCCCTTTTGAAAGTTTATAGGAGACCCTTCTAAATCTCTGTTTTATGGACGGTCCTTTGGATTTGGACCACGAGTCAAAAAATTAAATAATATGTACAACATTTAGGACAAAACACTAATCATTTTGCACAACTTTGCTCATTGCAGGTCCATCTATACATCTGATGAGCCTTTACATCCATTCTGGCTAGGAGACCGAGTCTTACTAAAGACCTGGAAGACATGGATAAAACAGGCACCACCTGAGGACTCAGGCCTGCTGCTGTAGTTGATGCTGAAAAGTTGGACCTGCACTCCTGGAGGAGATCTGACATTCTTCATTTGGAAAAGGACAGCAGCTTCCACAGCCATGCCCTTTCTTTCTTTTTGCATTTCCCAGGTGGCAGCTTCCTCAGCAAGTTTATTCTGCTGGGGGGGAAGAGGTGGTGCCACCCAAAGCCCTATTCCATAACCAGGATTTCGCAAGGAATAGAACCAAAAAGCCTATGTTTCAAGAAGTTATGTAATGTGTTTGCAAATCTAAGGACTTTTATCTGCCTGATACAGAGTTAGAGTATGGTCCTTTCCATCATTAAAAGGATAAGGACTGAAAGTGAGTTAGGTTAAAATGGTTATTTCTGAATGAGTAAGAGGGTTTGCAAAAGTTGGAGAAGAGTTGTGAAGGATTTGGAAGGTTGTGAAAGTTTTAACTTAAAAAGAAACCTCAGTTCGTGAGTACAGTTATTCTATGCTTTCATTCTTATCTTGTGGATACTTGGTTTGAACTTTGCTGTTTAGTGTGCACGAGGAATCCTCAGGCTCTGCCACCTGAGGCTTTGTGCCATGGTGCTAGTTGGTGCAACGACTCGGGTAAGAACATGTCTCTGCCATTTGGGGCTTTGTGCCATGGTGCTGGTTGGTGTTCTTGCTGGGGTGAGAAAATGTCTCTGCTGTTTGGGCTTTTTAGACCTAGTAGAGGTCATTTGGGATACCGGTTGGCATACTAGTTGCAGGAGAAAAGATTCCAAGGCTACTCCTAGTCCCTTCTTACCGCCACCCCCTCACTTTTTAGAAAATCTGTTTTTGCTTTATCTTTTAATGTTTTTAAAAAGATTTAAATATTAATAAATTAATTTTTAGAGAGGGAAAGGGAGGGAGGGAGAGAAACATCAATGTGTGGTTGCTTCCTGCACGTCCCCTACTGGGGACCTGGCTCGCAACCCAGGCATGTGCTCTGACTGGGAAGTGAACCGGTGACCCTTTGGTTGGCAGGCTGGCACTTGATCCACTGAGCCACACCAGCCAGGGCTGTCTTTGCTTTAGATTTTGCTTTTGTTTCTGTTCTGAAAGGAAATCGAGGTTTCTAAGAGTTTGTTAAAACTTCACATTAAGTTGGAAATAAATTGTACGGTGTTACTAATAGAAGGCATAAGGCATGGAGATACAATTTTGGTAGATATTGGAAGGACAAGGATTTTCCTTTTTGCTTTGTATTTTTCTCCCTTACCTGATCCCTCATGAATTTCGCATTCTTAATGAATGAATGATGGCATAAGGTTTTTGCATAAAACCAATAAGACCAGTTTCCAATGCAGTTTTAATAACCAAGACTTTGACCGGAATGTCATGTTTGAAGGAGGCATACCTGGACTCTGGTGGTTACCAGAAACACTTGAGGAACTGAGATAGACTTTGGAAGGTAACAAAAGCCCACTGGAGAAATGACCTGGTACTTTGTTTTGTTGTGTGGTTCATGGTAGTCTTTCCAGGTAAAGAAAGAAGGTTGCTTTCCTGAAAAATGGCAAGGAAGGAACTCTAAGACATCTTAGGAACCTCAAGGACTTAAGGAATATATGTACTGCAGGCAATGCCCTGTGGCAGGTGTGTGGCTTGGCTCGTGTGCCCTGAAGGGCTGACTAAAGCTCAATCTAAAGGTTTCTTGTGTGAGTTCCAGCAAAGCAGATTCAAAGTGCCTATGTGATTAATCGCTGCTCTTGTTGTGTTTATGCAAATATTTAGGAAAAATAAAAAACTTGCAGTATTTTTAATGAGAATGTGGGCGATTGTAGGGAGAAAAGTTGTGTTTCAAGAACATCAAAAGGCTCAGTTGTGGATATTGGATTGTAGTGCGGCTAACTGTCTTCAAAGTTTTGTTTTCACTTGGAATCTGAACTTGTTTCTGCATTCAGATGTTACCTCAGCACCTGATGACATTACCACAGATGTTCAATTTACAGACAAGAAGAATCTGTCAAATGATCACTGTTTAATAGCATTCTAGCAAAGGCCTTACAACTGGATGTCTTGTCAAAAGACATTCTTGCAGACTCAGAGATTGGTTTATGATTTAGTGTACTAATCTTTGTGTTCTTCCTTAGGTTTTTTAGGGTGTATGTCTATGATCTCACTTACCTGGTTTCTTGTTTACATAGTATAGGCCTCACTTTAGAAGCCCATCTACATCACTGCCTCCTGAGACTCAACAGTTTGGCTGGACTAAACGGTTGAATTGGTTAAGTATGGGGCAGCTTTGCTTAAAACTGCTTTCCTGCTCTGGCTGGTGTGGCTCAGTGGATTAAGTGCTGGCCTGTGAACCTAAAGGGATGCCGGTTTGATTCCCAGTCAGAGTACATGCCTGGGTTGTGGGCCAGGTCCCTGGTAACAGGCATGTGAGAGGCAACCACACATTGATGTTTCTCTTCCTTTCTTTCTCCCTCCCTTCTCCTCTCTCTAAAAATAAATAAAATAAAATAAAATCTTTTTAAAAACTCCTTTCCTTTTCTGTCCTAATGGTTCAGACAGAAAAGGCCCATGATCCTTCAGAAGGGGAAATCTTAGCATATTCCCCTCAGCCTAATTTGAGCAAATTATAGTAGTATATGGTTCTGACTTTGCCTTTTAACTTTCTTGCCACCTCTAGAATATGACAAGGATGCTGACCTGTACAGCAATGCCATCCTTTGGACATCATGCATACCTTTTCCCAGGGGCAGCCAACTGACCTGGGCTTTGCAAGAGCCTTCTCCCTTGCATGAAGGATTTCCTCCACTCCAGACATCCGTCTATTTTTTGTTCTCTGGATCTGGGGATAGGTAGGACTATGTCCTTTGCCAGCAGGAAGTAGCTACGTAAGAATGAGACCTTTGCCCATCTGCCTTTGTAAGATTACAAAGGTCCAGAAGTGTTAAAGTGGGGAATTGATACAGGAGCATCTGGTGAGATTGCTGGGGAGAGGGGAGAGACCACCAGGTGGCATGCAAGAGTCTGCATTCCCTGGAGTAAGGGAGAGGTCAGGAAATGCCAGAGGCAGTGGGACTGAAATTGCAGCCAGCATGTGATAGATTTCCATAGCCCCAGGTAGAGGGTAAACAAACCAGTGTGCCAGCATTGCATTGCCCCAGCAACTGAGCAGTATGTTACAGGACACAGAAAGAAGCTTGCACAAAATTTGCACGGGCTGGAGAAGTCACAGTGACACTTGTACTTTGGAGGTTAACATGGCAGAACCGGGAGGGACAGACCTGCTAGTCTAGCCCAATGGATTGGCTAGAAAGCGGGACACTTCTGGAGCACATGAAATTTTGGGGCTGGAGATTTAAACGGAGGACAGAGTCTCACCCCTTGCCTTCCCCTCACTAGCCTGGTCAGGGGACAGCTTGCACCAATGCCAAGTACCATGTACTGGGCCATGCTGGGGATGCATGCCATGGTGCCAGCCCACAGGATGCTGTGGCTCTGCGCAACATGGAAGGTCCTGGCCGCACCCTTCTGTGCCTCTGGTATCCGTGCACGAATGCATGTGCTGAAGTGCTTTCCAGCCTCAGGGGCACAAGCAGCCTTGGGCACCAGGCCCTGTGGACAGAGATGCTGCACAATCAGCTGTAGTGGTCATCAGAGGAGCCGGCACCCCAGCATGGGAGGCTGTGGTGAAGTGATGGTGGTGCTGGCCCCACAAATGCACACTCCAGGGAGGAAGCCTGAAGCCAGCAAGCAGTCTGCCTAGCAGCTTCGTGCTCCAAAAGGACAGAAAAGAGTGGAGCGGGATCTCTAGGCATGGATTTGGATTTCAGTCTTTTGGGGAACTAGGGGATTTCTGTGTTTTATGGAAGAGATTAACCTGGAGTTGGGGAGTTTCCTGTTTCCACAAACTGCTATATTTTAATAACAACCCTTTTCCTTCCCCACCAATCTGTTTTATGCCTCTGTTCAGCAGTGGGCAGTCAAATCCCACTTTGGTTTGGTAACACATCCTTCTCTATCTTTCCTGGGATGTGAATCATCCCTTTGTCCAGTGTTTCCACACTATATACACTGCCTGCCCATTAGTCACTTAATTGCCATCTCAGTTATCGATTGACTGTTATGGTATCACAGTGCTTATTGAAGGAACTCTTATTTTAATTAATAATGGCTCATTCACCTCTCTTCATCCCATAACATAGGGATTGTACTATCTCATATCATCACAAGAAGGAGGTCAGTTGAATACAGTACAATAAGACATCTAAGATAGACCATATTTATGTAACTTTTATTACAGTATATTGTTATAAGTGTCCTATTTTATTACTAGTTATTGTTAGTCTCTCACTGTACCTAATTTATAAATTAAACTTTTATCATAGGTATGTATATATAGGAAGAAACATGTATATATAGTGTCAACACTACTCATGGTTTCAGGCATTCGCTGGGGGTCTTAGAATATATTTCCTGTGGATAAGGAGGGTGTTACTGTAACAGTAATCATTTAAAATTTTTTAATGAACTACTTTTGTCTTGCCTTAAAATTAAGACACAAGGCATCAGCCCTATATCAGTTCCCTGCCCTTTCAGCCTGTGTAAAGAGATAGGGACTATACAGGCAGAGTTACATATATTGTGACTTGGTGGACCAAAAATTAGCTTCTAAAATGTCTGATGGACAACAGGCTACATGCCGTTCCATTTTACTTCAGTAATAATTATTGTACCAAAGTTTCTGCTTGGTTAGCTTAGTAGTCAGCAAATAACTGAAAAAAAATTTCCTTAAACTGCAACCAAAAGGTCTTCAAGTCTTGGCCAAAGGGCTCTGCGTACATGTCTAGGCAGTCAGCCTTCTGCAGCCAGCCAGGCGGCTGATAACGCGGTCTTAGTCTCTTCCCTTTCTGCTTGTATGGAGCTCAGGATAGGTGAGAGGATTTAGGGCCTTCTCTGCTCTTTCCTGAGCATGTGCACAGCCCTGGGAATGCACACAGCTGTGAGCAGTGTGCAGTTTTCTACATTCCTGGGAAAATGCAAACTTGTCAAGCCCCCAATGGATGTTATTCCCCAGCTTTTCCATTTAAGCTGTTTAGTTATCTATTGCCTCAGGCAGCTGCGAAGGTAACTGATTGCCTCTAACCTTTTTTTCAAAAAAAGCCCCTGGGAAAAGGGTTCCTGCAGCTCCAAGTCAGGGCTGATATACTCTAGCAAGAGGTGGAAACACTAGACCGATCAAATAACGACAGTGCTCTAGAAACGAGGCTTTAGGGGATCTTCAACACTATTCTACTTCCAGTGGCTGTAAGGCTACTGGCTTTTCTTGTGATTGCAAGATGTCAATTCTTGAGGCAAGGGAAAACACCACAAAGCTGACTTTCCTTACTGAAATGCACCTGTTTCTCTTGAATACTCCCAAGATTGTTGTAAGGCTTTGGTTAATTTCCACAACTCTGAGAAAGTTTATTCTGAAAAGTTTTGCCAGTTTTTCCGTTGCCATTATGGATAAAATTTTCTGAGGTCCTTACTCTGCCATTTTTGCTGATGTCTTACTTTAATAATATGTATTCCAGTGATAGACTGTTATTTTTGTAAAATTTAAGTAAGTGAAAAAAATCGCTTTGAAATTCAAATTTTGATACGGCATAACAAGGTTCCTTAGATTCTGTAGAGCTTGTGACCACAAACAACACCGTGAAGAAAAGGGGCCACATACTAAACCTGACAAGCTCAGGGGAGGCCTATGTGCAGCCTTACAAACTCAGAGACCTAAAGTAACCACATAGGATGGTCTGAAATTTAAAAACTGGCTTACTAAAAGTAGGTCATGGCAGGCAGTCGTCCTAGGCTGGAATCTTCCCAGACAAATGTCAATCTTTACCTTAACTGAACCTGTCTACTGTATTTTTGGAATCTAAGATAACATACCTTCGGAATGGTAAGATCACTTCACTTTTTCCAGACCCCTCTGGGCACAGCAACCACACCAAGAGTAGAGACTACAAATCCCCTCATTGTCATTATTACCCTGTTAACTGTTGGCTGTTAACTATCCTGTACCCACCTGTGTTCATAAAAGAAGAAAGGCCCCTGAAGCCACTGATTTTTAAAAATCATTGTGCAAGTTCTTATGTTTAATTAAACTATCTAAGCTTGGCTGTAATACTGTTTTCTCTTCAATATGTAATGGCACAGGAATGATGTTAAATGAAAGAATAAGTATTGCAGGGGAGCATTTCAAACCACAGGCGTAAAGTTATCATATTTATAATTTTGACGAGTTTAAGTTTATTTTTATAGGGAAGATTTTTTTCATCCCTAAAATTCTTTTTGGAATGGCAATTGGTTTCCATTATTAAAAGTTGATGTTAGTTGAAAATAAAAGTATGTCTATCATTTTACTTCTTATCTAATCCCTTTGCTTTCTCCTGCCTCCCTAATCTATCACCAATAGATTTCATGTAATCCTTGTATGCCTCCCCCTTTGATTGTAATGTATAAAATAAGGTGCAAAACTGCCATTTTCTGGACCTTTTTCTCAATCTATTGAAGTTTTGCTTCCTGGCAATTGTCATCAGTTTGGCACACATAAACTCATGAAAATTCTTACAGGTTTGGATGTTTCTTGAATTGACAACACGTATTCTCTCAGGCAAAATCAAAAGGTCGCAGAATCTCAGGGCCAGAAGGGGTCTGAGATACCACAGTGTAGCTTCCTTGTAGGTTACCAGATCCTAAAACCATGCCAGGATACTGCTGGTTCCGAAACAGCCTTCTCAGCAATACAAGCCTATTTACCATACTGTCAGATCACAGCTTCAAAAACCTAAGAAAATATCCATGGAAGACAGGTATAGTAAGGACTGAATATTCAGTAATATATTCATTCCATAAACTTTTACAGAGTACCCTGGTAAGCACGGAGGATAAAACATCACTGAGAGAGTGCTTCCATCCTCCAAAACTTTTGGATGTAGGGGAGAGGACAGGCCTGGAAACCACTAACACTAAGTGTAAGCAGAACAGGGTTAAGAGGGTTGCTCAGTTGTGAAATTCACAATCTTTGCTGAGCTGTCTTGCAGAACAAGCACTTCCCTGAAAGGCCGATCACAAGGCAATAACACCCTGTTCCTATTGAAACCAGATAAGGATGCCTAAAAGAAACACTGACTCTGCTTAATCCTAATACTAAATTCCCCTCCCCAGGCAGTTTACCTACCATTTTCTTCTATACATGTGATATGACCTTGCCTCTACACGTAATGACCTTTTTTTTTATTAATATGCATAACTAGTCCCAATAAAAGCAATTCCCCTTGTGTATTTGGAGATACTGCTTTGGGAATTATCCCTAGTGCTCTCCTTACTTGCTGCAAATAATAAACTTTCCTTGCTCATATTCTGTCTTGGTTGAGATTCATTAAGTTACATTCACCAAGAGATGGACCCCTTGCATTCTGTAACATAATTATTATTTTTTAAAAAGTGATATAGAAGGCAATAAATGATTAATTCCAACTGGGGGTGAATAGGTCTTCCACAAACTAGAAAAGGTGGCATCAGAGCTGAGCCTTAATGGAAACAAGATATAAGTGGGAAGGGAAAAGGGAGGAAATTCCCGGTGGAGGGAACACCAAAAGGATTTGCCAAGCCATTAAGGGTGGGATGGGGCCAGGGAGAATGAGAGAGTTAAAAATGACTTGGTTTTCAAGTGTGGGTAATGAGATGGTAGCAGAAAAACATATTGGGGGTAGGGAGATAAGCTTCATCTAGCCAGAACAAGTTGGACTTCTGGGCTTGGTTGTCAAAGGAAGGAAAGATTTCAAAAAAGAAAACAGTAAAGAGAATGTCAACCAGCACAGGGGTTGTGAAGAGGGGCATGGTGGACGGTAGGTTGATTAGAGAGCCTAGGAAAGTAAGAGGAATCCAGAAGAACAAAGTTCAGCCTTAAATACGGCTTCACCCCCTCCTTCCTGGGTCCACTGGGCTCAGTGTCCTGGCCTCCCAGCCTCTGCTCTCCTGTTCACAGGCCCTGCCCCATCTTCATTTCTCTTCTTCCCGCTATCCTGCTTTTCTGAAAACCAAGAACTTAGAAAATTGAGAACTGGACAACAACGCTTAGCATTTCAAGGGGAAGTTTCATGTTCAAAACTGCATATTTTCTTGAATCTATTCAGCAAGTCACACCTTAGCTAGGCTGCGCCGTCATATAATGCAAAACACAGGAATGATTTCTCTACAGACCAGTCTATACTCTGACATCCTAAGAGAACACTGTCATTTTCATACTTACACCAGAGAATCTTAACCAAAGGTTAGCATTCAGCTAGACTTTATGAGATGCTATTTAACTGTCTAGTATTTACTGTTGCTGGTGGAGCACAGGAGCCTGCATGCACTTGAGAAATTGTGGGGCAAGTCAGCAAGAGGATATCCAATCATTTTGGCAAGACACAATTGTTAAGTAATAAGGCCCCTTAATTTTCAGCTTGAAAACCTAACTGAGCCACAGATAACCCAACACCACAAAATACAACATTTCTTAAGATATTTCAGTCAATTCGTGCTACTGACCATGGTGGTGAGAATCAAATGTAATGCAAATTTGGACTCTTTGGTTTTCTTCTAAAGTGATGCTTTTCAAAAGCTTACTGACTTTTTAAGTATTCCTTTGTTGTTGTTTTCACTTAAGGATAAGTTATTGCCTCCTGTCTGCTGACGGAAATGCATTTGGACATATCCATGAGGAAAAAAGAGATTCTGTGCACAAACTGGTCAGGAATGCACCTAACAGAGACCACTGTACCTCTAAATTGCTGCCTCTTTTTGCTCTTGGCTAGGTAACTCTGCTCTTTTTGGAGGGATGCATTTTTCAGAAAAATAAAAAGATGCCACTTTTGTAAAGGTTATCTTTATTGATACCACATACAAAGAGGGTATCAAACTGAATGTACAAATGGAGAAAAAAATATTTGCTTAGCTTGATAATTCAAGACTTGAGGCAAGTATCCCAAAAATTCAGGTGAGAATCTCCTTGATTCTTCATCAACGGGTTTTGCTGTTCTTAAGAAACAACCCACTAGTAGAAAGCATGGTTTTATCCCCAAGGAGGCAGTTTCACATTAGTGCTCCTGCCAAGTCATGCAGTGGGTCCAAAGTAAATCTCTGTGGTATTGTAGCTTTGATTTTGGACATTATCCAAACCCACAAGAACCAATACTCAAATACAGAGCTCATGGTTCATGTAGGAGGCAAGACACCATGATAATATTTAGTCGAAATAAAGAGTATGTCAAACAATTTTTCTCCAACACCAGAAAAATTGGGGGACATGTTTAACAGAAGGAAGAATCATTCTTCACCCCTCCTGAAAAAGCTTCTCTAGCCTAGGAATTTTAATAGTTGGTCCCACCCTAACAGTAACTAGCTACGTGACCTTGCAGAATCTACTGCAATTCTTTGGGCCTCATATTCTCCACCTATAAAATGTGCTGTGTGTTTTTCAAATAGCAAATCATACTTCATGAGTGATCTATGAAATCTATAGTGGGTTGCAAAGAACATTTTTTAAAAAATGAAATTGAACAGAACATAAAATATTAAAATATACATAATAAGGTGAATATTTTTTCAAGAAACTTATTTGTGTATATATAAACTGGGTTGCAATATAAAGTGTATTTCTCATTGTATTGTTGGATCAAAAATGTTGGAAAGCCACTGGATCCTACGTTTTCCAATATAACAGCCACTAGCCATGGGCAACTGTTTACATTCAAATTCATTAAAATTAAATATAACTAAAATTCAGTTACTCAGTTGCACTAGCCATATTTGAAGGACTCAATAGCCATGTGTAGCTAACGGCTACCACATTGGATGGCACAGCAACAGAATAGTTCCATAATCACAGGGATTCCTATTGGACAGTCCTACTTAATAGACTTTCTATGGTTCTATAGGAAGTGGAAATAGAGTAAGTTGTTAGGAGGGGTACTCCAAGCTCAAGGAAGGGATAATGGGTTCACTTGTCTCTCTTAAGAGAGTGTGTATGTGAATTTCTAAAGAAATGAGTCAACTATTACTTATTAAGTTGTATATGTGGTCCTTGTGAGGAATAGAGAGGAAACATCCTCATAAACATTCATTAAATGTTAAATGAACAAACTAAAGCATTATAAAATTGTAACCTAGGTAAAGATATGAGCCTTAGGTAAATGAAAGTTTATAATAAAAGGCAATATATAAGCAAATGTTGATAATAACTAAATGTTCTCGAAATTCAGCAAAGGTAGAAATCAATAAGCACTGGAATCATCAGGGAAGATTTCAAGATATAGGATTTGAATTGTTCATTAAATTATTGCTTGAATTTGGATGAGCAGAGATAAGAGGGAGAATATTCCAAATGGGAAAAACACCATAACTGTGTGTGTGTGTGTGTGTGTGTCAGAGAGGAGGAGTAGATTCTAGAGAATATAGAGAAATGAGATTAGAAAGTGGGCTTGGGACTAGATTATAGAGGGTGGAAAGCCAGCCAGTAGAGTCCAAGTCTTAGTAAAGCCATTGACAGTTTTCAGAGTGCTTTCACATGATCCTCAAGGCAGCTCCTTGAGATAGGCAGGCCAAGAATCATTAGTTCTATTTTAGAGTTAAGGGAACAGAGTCTCTGAGAGGTTATATGACTTATCCAGGGTCATGTAGCTAGATCCGAGACACTGGAGACAGGGAGAACTATGAGAAAGTCATAAATATCGAGACATGAAGTGTTGAAAGCCTGGCCTAAGGCAGCAAGAAACCAGATGCTCTGGTTATATAACACACTGTAAAACAAACTGGCAATGCAGTACCCACTGTTTAAAGAAAAGTAAGAGTAGACAGTCTGAGGTTACAATGGTACAGTTATTTTTAACTGGAAGTGATCTAAACTACCCCAAAGGAATAAATATAAACAATATAATTCATATACTGTGTCTGGATTTTTTCAGACAGCTGAAGGCAATGTTTTGGACATAGTTCCCAAGCAAACACTTTACATGTCTATGCATTTCTGTCTTGCTAGTGCTTCTTTCCTCTGTCAATTTCAATTTTCAGTACTCAGAACTAATTGGTCATATGATTTCCAGTGAGAAAGGACTAGTGCAAAAAGGTCAAGGAGCCACAGACCTTGGAGTTTTTCCACATTATTTAGTACAATTATCAGCTTAGCAATGAATTAGTTGATGATTTACTAAGAAAATACTAAAATACACCATCATGGGAGTCTTATTTAAAAAGGTTTATTTTATTCTACTTCAAGAGAGAGGCAAAGGGGGAGAGAGAGACACTGATGTGAGAGAGAAACCAATCAGCTGCCTCCTGCATGAACCCCAACCAGGGATTGAGCCCACAACCTGAGTGTGTGTCCTGACCAGGAATTGAACCTGCTACCATGTAGTTATGGGACGATGCTCCAACCAAATGAGCCATACCAGCCCAGGTGCCATATGAGGCTCTTAAAGTATCTCTCTATCCATGTCAAAAATGTCCACAGGCTTCCAAGATTGCTCCAACTGCTAAGAATCGAATATAAACTCATTAGCCTGGCATTTAAAGCCCTCTGTAATATGGTCACTTCCTACATTTCTAGTTGTTCTCCACTGCTCATTACTCCTCTATGAGAGCTACTCTTTTCAGCCAAAATAAATCACATGATACACTGGAGGCTGTTTTCTCATTCATATCCTTCTTGCACTTATCCTACCTCAAATGCTACTTTCTCTATGAATGCTTCTTCCTCACTTTAGTACTTTCTCCTTCTTCTAAGCCTCTAGAATCCTTTATATCTCTTTTTTGGCACTAGGCACTTTGTACTTCAGATTATCGTTATTTGCAGGCATGTCATCTCTCTGCTATTGGAACAAACTCCCATTTCAGCTCATGTAATGTTCATCTCTTCATTCCTTACAGATCTGATCATAGTGCCTTGCCATAAGTTGTCCCTTAATGTCCACTAAATGTTTATGAAATGAATGGACACAGTGACAGAAGTCTAAAAGCTGGTTTATACATCCATTTATCAATTTAATAATCCTTTACTATAATTGGCACTACGGTAGGCCCTGAGGATAGCAATATATTGTAAGCAATTTCAAGTCTAATGGGAAGAGACAGAGGGGGTTCGTTTTGATTGGTATCGCTATGCATAGAGGGCTAAGAGAGCACAGGAGACGGTCACCTAAGCCAGTCTGGGGTACAGAGAAGGCTTTGGGAAGAAAGGCGATGGCAGTTCTTAGCCTTTAAGGATGAGAGTTAAGTAAATTGGGCAGGGGTAAGGACATTCCTGGCAGAGGGAGGAGAAGCTTGTGCCAACATACTGATTACTGAGAGAGTATGGAATAATGATGGCACATGGAGGCTGTCAAGGGTGAGGCCGGAAAAGCAGGAAGGGCTAGGAGATGCTGTCCTTGGAAGTCTTGATAAGGATTCTGGGCTTAACCTGGCTTCATGTAGATCTCAAAGGGTTTCAAATACACTGAGGAGGAAGACTAGGTGTTCTACTATTTGCAGAACAGATGTGAAACAAGTAACTGCCAGTAATGCAAATCCTAGGTGGTTTCTTTTTTTTACATTCATTATCAAATTAAATTCTGTTAAAAAACAACACCACCAACCTGAAATAACCATTTTTTTTTTATCAAGGAAGGGGTTAAAGTGGGTCTCTGTCTTGGGGCACGCTCAGTACTACAGCACAACGGGAGAAATTCTGAGTCCTTTACAGGAATAGTATTCGTCATTGGAGCACTTTCCCAGTTTTCTCTTGTTTACAACAACCTCATTCCTCTCTCAGGCCACAGGAATTTTCCCCATACCCTTTCAATATCACACCTCATTAGTAAATGTTGCCAGCAGACATATGATGTTTAGAAATTCTTTACCTTTGATGTAATGTAAAATTATAATGCCAGAGTTAAGTTTGGGGATCTCATAAAATTACATGTGTATCTTCACTTTCAAAACAAAAGATGTATTCCAAGTTAATTTATGAGGCAAATTTCTGTAAAGTGAACTTCATTTTCCAATGTTATTTTATGATCATTTGAGCCAAATTGCCCGAGAATAGACAATTTGACCCCATCCAAAAAAGATACAGCTTACAATAAAATGCCTCCTTGATATACACTCTATGCACCAGACATCAGGAAAATAAATATCTACCCACAACCATGAAAGATTCAACCCTACAACGATAGTAAAAATGCTCTCTAATATCTGGCAAAGAATCTTAACCTGCTAAACAAAACCCAGATCCATTTTCATCTCCAAGTACGGCTCTTCATAAAGTGGGTTTTCTTCTTTTCTTTTTTCTTTTTGCAACTGAATCAATTTTCTGGGAACTTCCTTTATTTTTCACTTTGTATTATTTCATTTTTTATTTTATATTATATTATTTATGCTGTTACATTTATCCCAGTTCCCCCCTTGCCCCACTCCACCTAGCACCCCCCTACTCTATCAGGTAATCCCCACACCATTGCTCATGTTCATGGGTCATGCATATACATGTATGTTCTTTGGCAACTCTGTTCTCTGTATTGAACTTTACATCCTCATGATTGTTCTGTAAGTACCAATTTGTACTTCTTAATCACTTTACCTTTTCTGCCCATGCCCGCTGACCGCCTTTCCCATCTGGAAACCACCAAAATGTTCTCCGTATCTATAATTCTGTTTCTGTTCTGTTTGTTTGTTTATTTTGTTTTTTGGATTCAATTATAGATAGATACATATATATTACCATTTTTATTATTCATATTTTTGATCTTCTTCTTCTTAAAGAAGACCCTTTATTGATAGTTTTGATCTTTTTCTTAAATAAGTCCCCTTAACATTTCATATAATAATGAATTGTTATTGATGAACTTCTTCAGTTCTTTCTTGTCTGGGAAGCTCTTTATCTGCCCTTCAATTCTAAATGATAACTTTTCTGGATAGAGTAATATGGGATGGAGGTCTTGCTTTTCAAACTTTGAATATTTCTTGCCAATCCCTCCCAGCCTACAAAGTTTCTTTTGAGAAATCAGCTGATAGTCTTATGGGAACTCCCTTGTAGGTAATTGCTTTTCTCTTGCTGCTTTTATAATTCTCTCTTTATCTTCAACCTTTGGCATTTTAATGATGATGTGTCTTGG
The DNA here is from genome assembly GCA_004026545.1 of Mormoops blainvillei. Classification (NCBI taxonomy): domain Eukaryota; kingdom Metazoa; phylum Chordata; class Mammalia; order Chiroptera; family Mormoopidae; genus Mormoops; species Mormoops blainvillei. The sequence goes on from PVJD01014774.1 coordinate 14,529, forward strand.
TGTGGGCCTCTTTGTTATGAACAATAAAATGGCAATATGTACATATCTATCAACAATTGAATCTAGAAAACAAGCTAAACAAGCAGAACAGAAACAGAAGCATAGACGTGGAGAACATTTTGATAGTTGCCAGAGGGGAGCAGAGTCTGGGAGAACGGGTGATAAGGTGAAGGGACTAAGAAGCACAAATAGGTAGTTGCAGAATAGTCATGGGGATGTACAGTATAGTATAGGAAAGGAGGTAGGCAAAGAACTTATATATGCATGGTCCATGGACATAAACAAATAATGTGGGGATTGCCTAATCCCCATTATTCCCCATAATAAAGTGGAGGGGAGGCAAAGGAGGAAAAATTGGGACAACTGTAATAGCATAATCAATAAAATATAATTAAAAAAAAGAAAAAAAAAGACCCTTTAAGATTTCACATAATGCCGGTTTGGTGATGATGAACTCCTTGAGTCTTTTCTTCTCTGGGAAGTTCTTTCTCTCTTTCCATTCTAAATGATAGCTTTCCTGGGTAGAGAAATCTTGGTTGTAGGCCCTTGCTTTTCATCATTTTGAATATTTATTGCCAATCCCTTCTAGCCTGCAAAGTTTGTTTTGAGAAATCAGCTGACAGTCTTTTTTTTAAAGATTTTATTTATTTTATTTTGAGACAAAGGTAAAGGGAAGGAGAAACAGAAGGAGAGAAACATCAATGTGCGGTTGCCTCTCACATGCCTGCTACTGGGGACCTGGCCTGCAACCCATGCATGTGTTCTGACTGGGAATCAAACCAGCAATCCTTTGCTTTGCAGGCCAGGGCTCAATCCACTGAGCCACACCAGCCAGGGCTCAGCTGACAGTCTTATGGGAGCTCCCTTGTAGGTAATTAACTGCTTTTCTCTTGCTGCTTTTCAGATTCTCTCTTGTCTTTAACCTTTGGCATTTTTATGATGATGTGTCTTGGTGTGGGGCTCCTTGGGTTCATCTTCTTTAGATTCTCTGTGCTTCCTGGACTTGTATGTCTATTTTCTTCACCGAATTAGGGGAGTTTTCTGTCATTATTTTTTCAAGCAGGTTTCCATATTCTTGCTCTCTCTCTCCTTTCCTTCTGGCATCCCTATAATGTGAATGTTGGTAGACTTGCACTTGTCCCACAGGCTCCTTACACTGTCCTCATTTTATTAGATTCTTTTTTCTTCTTGCTATTCTGATTGTTTTTTGCTTCCTTATATTCCAAATAACTGATTTGATTCTCAGCTTCATTCACTCTGATGTTGATTCCCTGTAAATTGTTCTTTAATTTAGTGTATCCTTCATTTCTGACTTGATGCTTTTGTATGATGTTGAAGGCCTCACTAAATTCCTTGAGCATCCTTATAGCCAGTGTTTTGAACTCTGCATCTAGTAGATTGCTTGTCTCCATTACATTTAGTTCTATTTCTGGAGTTTTGTTCTGTTCTTTCATTTGAGCCATGTTTCTTTGTTTCCTCATTTTGGCTGCCTCACTATGTTTGTTTCTATCTATTAGGTAGAGCTGCTATGTATTCCAGGTTTGGTACTGTGGTCTACTGTAGCAGGTGTCCTGGAGAGTCCAGTGGCACAAAATCCCCTATTACCCAAGCTGGGTACTCAAGGTGCACCCACTTTGTGGGCTGTGTACACCTTCCTGTTGGAGTTGAGTCTTGGTAGCTGTTGGGATGTGAAATGTCAGCCACTCACTGTGTTCTGTCCAGGGACATACAGCATAAGCTACAAAGCAATCTGCAGATGGCTGCTACTAGTGCTAGGCTTGGAGGTGCACTGGCAAGGCCATGCTGTGAACCAAGGCCGGATACTGTTTGGTCCAGACCTGGGGTGAGTTAGCAAGAGGTATGGGGTTTATAGAAGCCAGAGGATCCTTCTTTGAGAGAATTAGGAAAATCTGAACCATGGGCACAGACAAGCCATTTGTACATAAAAACCACTGGGAAACAGTTTGGGTGCAACTGAAACTGGGTTGGGACAGGGCCTCAGGAAATCACCAGGATGAGACAAACACTGAGCCAGGTTGATGGAGTCTCAGATATGGCACCCGCTTGCTGGCTCTGTGGCTCTGTGGGGGAATGCTCAGAAAAGGCACAATGGTCTCTGCCAGCACTTGTGTCAAGGAGAACGCTGCCCCCACCCACTGCCTAGTTCTTGCCCTGATGCCGGACAATTAAATTCCTCACTGTATATCTCTGAGAGCTTTAAATCTGCTGCCCCCACATTGGAGCTCAGAGGTAGTGAGTACAAGTAAGTCTGTGCATGGGCCCTGTAAGAGGAATTGCCTGAGACTCCAGCAGTTTCTGTGTTCCATGGCCTCAATCCCTGCTGGTTTTTATAGCCAGAAGTTATGGAGACTTATCTTCTTCACACTGGAACCATGAGCCGGGGAGCCTAGAGTAGGTTGGGAATCATCACTACTGAGAAGTCCCTCTTGATTTTTATCCACTACACATGGGTGTGGGACTCCGCCACTCCTACCAGTCTCTATGTGGTTTCTTCTTTAATTCCATAGTTGTATGACTTTCATTTAGCTCGGTTTCTGAGGGTTCTGAATGATGGTTGTTCTATAGTTTTGTTGTAATTTTGATGAGGTTGTGTGAAGAAGCAAGCCATGTTTACCTACACTGTCATCTTGACCATAAGTCTCAAGTGGGTTTTCTTATAAGAAACTCAGTCATCAGTTCTTTCATTAATACTAAGTTATCCTAAGTTAATTAATTCTCAGTTAAAAATGTCTTTTTAAAAAAATTCTATCTACTCTAGCAATTCCATTCTTAGGTTTATATCCAATAAAAATAAGTGCTTATGTCCTCCAAAGGATATGGTCAAAAATGTTTATAGAAGCTCTATTTGTGATATCCACAACCTATAAACAACCCAAATGTCTATTGACAGGGGTGCTATGGACTGAATATTTGTATCCTCCCAAAATTCTTATGTTGAAGCCCTAATCTCCAATGTAATGGTGTTTTGAGATGAAGTCTTTGGGAGGTAATGAAGTCATGATGGTGGAGTTCTCATAAATGGGATTACTTTCCTAATAAGGAGAGACACCAGACTGATGATCTTTCCCTAACATGTGAATTCACAATAAGAAGGTGGTTGTCTGACCACCAGAAAGAGGAACTACAGCAGCCACCAAATCTCCCAGTGCCATGATCTTGGGCTTCCTAGCGTACAGAGCTATGAGAAATAAATATTTGTTGTTTTAGCCACTTGGTCTGTGAAATTTTGTTACGGCAGCTTGAACTAAGACAAAGCAATGGATAAGTAAATTGTGGGAAATCATACATGGGACTGGTATACAACAACAACAAAACTAACACTACACAAAACATGGATGACTCTCACAGATATAGTGTTAAATGAAAGAAAAAAAGACACAAATTAGTAGATAAGGTATGATTCTGTTTATATAAAGGTTGAAATCAGGTAAAACTAATCTATGATGATAGTGGTCAGAATAGTTGTTACCCTTGGGAGGGTATGCTGACTGAGAGGAGGCAAGAGGAAACCTTCTGAGTGGCCAGAAACATTTCTATATATTCATATGGTTAGAGGTTACACGTGTACAAAATTTCAGTGAGCTGTACACTTAAGGTTTGTGCACTTTACTATCTATAAGGAATACCTCAATTCAAAAAAAGGTAAAGGTAAGTCTCCAAACTGGATTGGCAATATAGAACAAAATTATGCTAAGAACAAAATATGATTTTGTTATTAGGAGTAGAAACATATTTCTGAATTTATTCCACCTATCTGTACATACACACTTCAAATCACAGTGCAAATAGTTTGGGGATTCAAATATTTAGATATAATGCTAATTTATTGGATTTTTCAACTTATAGCATTCCAAACTGCTATTTTTACAAGCTCACTTTGATTATAAATTCACAAATTCATTAATTCTTCTTTTCGACTATAGCATTGGCTGGCCTTCATCAGGGAAATACATTGAATTTGTTCCCCAAATCTCAATGAAAGAAAGCATACTAGACTGAAGAGGACACTGGCTTCTGCCTTTTACTAACCAAATCACCTTGGGCCAGTCTTTAGGCTAAGATTCCCTTTCCTTATCAATAAAATGGAGATAATACCTTCTCCACAGGGCTACAGTGAGGATCACATGAGGGAATAGATGTGAAAGTGTTTTGTAAACTTTAAGAAGCCTTAGTATCCACAAAGCTAAGTGTTTAATTAGAATTTGTGCCTGGGTATGACCAACAGAAAATGTACTTAAATTTCAAAGCTTATACTTCAGTTTCATATAGTTTATACTTCACAAGAGAGACAGTATCAGCAAGTACACTCAAATTCTAACATCTGTGAAAAGTTGAAATAATTTCATTATGATAAATATTGAAAATAGTTGTATACAGGAAAATACATTAATAACTGCCTTCCTTGCTTTTCCTAATTATGACATTTAGACGTATCTTTATGTAATATCCATTATATTGAGTTCACACTTCTAGAACTTTGAACTGCTTCTGTTACAATAGTTTCCCATCTCCATTATAAATTTCACAAAACTGTCCCTGAAGGCTGCTCCCATTTCTTCCCTTCACCAATCATCATGACAACTAGAGCAAAATTTAAATATTCCTCACTCTGAACTCCTTCTCAGAGCCCCAAATACTCCTTGTCAGAGAGCTCCAAATGGAAGTGCCTTTTCGTGTAACAACTTTTGAAGTTCTTTTCTCTGAGAGGAAGTGATATAGGCCAGAGTTGCCTCAAAATGCTTCCTGTCCCCAACTATTCTTTCTAAAAGACCCAGCAGTAAATCCCTGATTGGAGGGCCAGGCAGTGTGAGAAGACAGAAAGAAAAATGTAAAGAGTCATTTGATTTCAAGAGCCCCAGTGGTTCCCTTTCCTGGAGATTTTGTTCTTAGTCCCACAGCAAAATTCTCTAAACAAGAGGAAGCCTGCAGATAAACAAACAAAACAGACTAGAGAAGATAAATCCTCAACCTCTCAAGATTCTTGAGAAACATTACCTTCAGGTATCAAGTCCCAGTTAAAAAGTCTTTGCTGGGCCTACTTAGATAGGGAATGACAATCAATTTTACAAAAGCAGATTGACAGCAGCAAGAAGGACCAACTGACAAGAAAATCATAAGAAAAACTAATGTGGATTCATACATATACACACATGCACACAAAGACTAAATGGTCTGGAACCATTTATTGCAAGGGTAAATATTAAATCACATTTCAGTAGGCCTTAGAATACCACTGTATTATACCATAATAAAACAACAGATAGTCATGATTATGATCCTTAATAAAAATATTAAACTATGCCCATAAATGCTGTAGAAGAGGTCAGAGGAGTGGACCCTTTGTTTCTTTCTTTGTTTGTTATTGGAGAATTCCATTCAGGATAAAATGCTAAAAACTTGTGGTACCTAAACAGAGAAAATCATGAGCCTTTTGGAAAATGTCGTTATTAAAAATGCATTATTCCAAGACAGAGTCAAGTAACTGAGGTTTTATTCTACTTGGTAAGACAAGATAAATGTTGAGTTGTACAGTAGAAAAAAGTGTTACAGGGTAAGGAAAAGCAGATGAGTTTGGCATAGCATAGTCAGAGAAGGCATCATAGAGGAGGCACAGCTCAGGGTTGGTTTACTTTCAAGTCTCTCTCCATCCGAAGCCTGGTTCTGCCTTTCTTAATTGCCACCGTTAAGCAATCTTGCCAGGGTCTCAGGTTCAGAGTCACTAAGGAGATTAGTCTTAAGGTAATTTTAATTATACTGAATAAAAAGAAGGATGGGATACAGATCCCGGCCCCATAAAGGCACCATAAAGGAGCTAGCTAAAGCTTCAATGCCTGAATAAGCCAAGCCTTCACGTGGGCTGCAATTGTGCCAAGCAGCAAAGATTTTGTGAGAACAATGAATGGTACCCCATCATAGTTCTGCACTCTTAAATTACTGGAAAAGCAAAGTTTAACAAAGAATTTTTACTTGATAGTCAACTTTTAATTTGGTATATAGAAGTATATCAATAGGAAATCACAAAATAAGTGGAGGAAATTAAATAGGACACAAGTAAATGGGAAGAATCTATGTTTATGGACTGAAAGACTTAATATTGGCCCCGGGTGGTTTAGCCCAGTGGATTGAGCATTGGTCTGCCACCCAAAGTGTTGCCTGTTTGATTTCCCAGTCAGGGCACATGCCTGGGTTGGGAGACAGGTCCCCAGTAGGGGGCGCGAGAGAGGCAACCACACATTGATATTTCTCTTGCTGTCTTTTTCCCTCCCTTCTCTTGTCTAAAAATAAAATAAATAAAAAAATCTTTAAAAAAGAAAACAGACTTAATATTGTTAAGATGGCCATACTACTCAGAGTGAGCTACAGATTCAATGACATACTTCAAAATCCCAATGGCGGTTTCTTGCAGAAATAGATAAATTCATTTAAAATTCATAAGGAATATCAAGGGACACCAGATAGCCAAAACAATTTTGAAAGGGAATAACAAAGTTGAAGGACTCACACTTGCTGATTTCAAAATATATTTCAAAGCTATAGTTATCAACAAGTGTGGTACTGGAATAAAAACAGACAGATAGAATAAATGAATAGAATAGAGAGCTCAAAAATAAACCCTTGTATATATGGTCAAGTGGTCTTCAGAAGGGGTACTAAGACCACTTAATTTGAAAAAGACAGTCTCTTCAACAAATGGTGCTGGAAAACTGGATATCCACATGCAAAAGAATGAATTGGACCCTTACCATACACCATATACAAAAATTAACTCAAAATGGATTAAAGGTCTAAACTTAAGACCTAAAACTATAAAATGCCTAGAAGAAAGTATACAGTAAAAACTCCATAACACTGGATAGGGCAATGATTTCCTGGACAAGTAATACACCTCTAAATAATTCACTGGTCAAAAAGGAAGTCTCAAAGGAAGTAAAAAAATACATTTCACTGAAGGGAAAAATTCTAAGACTTACCAAAATATGTAGCATGCAAGAAAGATGACAGAATTGCAAGTCTTAGCCCTCATTCCCCACCACAGAAATACTAATTTAACAACAATATATAGACAAAAACATTTGCATAAGATTTCCAGAATCCAGTTAGGAAGTTATAGAACCAAGGTGAGCAAAAAGCTGAGAACAGCCACACTGGAACAGATAAGAGCAATTTAATTTTACTCACATCAGCCCTCCCCGAAGCCAGTAGAGCTAAGTGCCAGGGGAGAACACCCCAGGCCACAACTTCAGGGGAAAGTGAAGAGGGGAGCATGCCTCCAACATTCTGGCTTTTCAGAGGGCTGCCCAAGGAAATGGTATGTGTCTCATCTCACTCAAGAACTGTTGGAACTAACATAGTTTGGAGGTTGGGGACCACCAAAAACAAGGAGGAGCAGGGGGCAGTTTACTGGGGCTCACATGGCTCAGTGCAATCAGAAGGTGCACAACTTGAAACTTCTCCCTCAAGAAGGAAGGAGAGGAGTTAAATGTGCATCCAGTGTTCTGATTTTTTTGAAGTACTGCTTGAAAGACTGGTATCTGTCTCACATGAATTAGGGATGCTGACACTGGATGCCTAGTGGCCCCTGAGACAGCAACACAATAATGATAGAGGATTTCAATGCTGTCAATAATGGATAGAACATTCAAACAGAAGATTGATAAGGAAAGAAAACACTTGAGCAACATATAGATCAAATGAGCCTAACGGACGTATGTAAAAGATTCCACCCAACAGCAGTAGAATACACATTCTTCTCAAGTGCACACAGAACAGTCTCTAGGATAAATCACATGTGAGGTCACAAAATAATTCTTAATAAATTTTAAAAGACTGAGATCATACTTAAAATATTTTCCAACCACAATGGAATGAAAGTGGAAATTAACGGTAGAAGTAAAACTAGAAAAATCATAAATATGTGGAACTTTAAAAAAAAACCTTATTGAGCAACCAATCAGTCAAAGAAGAAATCAAAGATTAAATTAGAAAATATACTGAGTCAAAGGAAAATGATGGAAAACTTAGGGGATACAGCAAGAGCAGCACTAAGAGGGAAGTTTGTACTGATAAATGCCTACAAGAAAAAGAAGAAAGTTCTAAAATAAACAATATGATGTTATATGTCAAGGAACTAGATAAAAGAACATACTTAGTCCAAAGTTAGCAGAAAGAAAGAAAGAAGATTAGAGTATGAATAAACAAAATAGAGAATAGAAAACCAATAAATTAACAACACTAACAGTTGAGTTTTCTTAATAAAAAAAACTGACAAAACTTTAGCTATGTATATCATCTAAAAAAAGAGAATACTCAGATAAATAAAATCAGAAACAAAACAGGAGATATTATAACTTATGCCACAGAAATTAAAATAATTATAAAAGAGTATTATGAAGAATTAGACATCAACAATTTGGATAACCTAGAAGAAATAGATAAATTGCTAGAAACATACAACTTACCAAGACTGAATCATGAAGGAACAGAAAACCTGAAGAAAATTATAACTACTAAGGAGTTGTAATCAGTAATCAAACACCTACCGACAAAGAAAAGGCCAGGGCCAAGTAAATTTACTTGGTGAAGTCTATCAAACATTTAAAGAATTAACTTTAAATTCATTCTTTAAGTTAATTCTTCTTTATTGTTGTTCAGGTACAGTTGTCTCCATTTTCCCACCACCACTTTCCCCCACCCCAGCCACCCCCACCTCCAACCCTCAATCTTACTCCCCTTTGGTTTTGTATTTAAGTTAATTCTTGATTTAAAGAATAACTCTATTCCTCTTGAAAAAGTTTTAGAAGCCAATCCTTTTCAAATCCTTCCAAAAAACTGAAAAAGAGGGAAAACTTCCAAACTCACTTTGTGGGGCCAGTACTACCCTGATTCAAAGCCAGAAAAGGACACTACAAGAAGAAAAAACAAACAGACCAATATCTCTTATGAATACAGATGCAAAAATCTTCAACAAAAGCTAGGAAACCAAATTCAACAGATCATTAAAAAGATTACACACCATGACCACATGAGATTTATCCCTGGGATGCAATGATGACTCAACAGATGTAAATCAATGTAGTACATTAACAGAATGAAGGGGAAATCACATGTCATCTCAATAGATGCAGAAAAAGCATTTGACAAAGTTCAATGATTTTTCGTGTTGAAAATTTAAGTATTCTAAACTCAACAAACTAAGAATAAAAGGAAATTACTTTAAAATAATAAAGGCCATGTATTAAAAGTCCACAGAAAACATCAAAGTCAATGGTGGAAAACTGAAAGATTTTGTCCAAGATCAGGAGTAAGACAAGGATACCCACTCTTGTCACTTCACTTTGATATAGTACTGGAAATCCTGTCTAGAATAATTAAGCAAGAAAAAGAAATAAAAGGCATTCAAATTAAAAAAGAAAAGTAAAATTAGCTCTGTTTGTATATGACATGACCTTATATGCAGAAAACCCTAAAGACTGCACAAAAATTGTTAGTACTAATAAATGAATTTGGCATATACTCTAAAAACGAACTCTCTGAAAAGAAAATTGAGTAAACAATTTCATTTAAAATAATATCAAAAACTATAACATACTTAGGAACAAATTTAAGGAGGCAAAAGAGTTGTACAGTGAAAATTTCAAAACATCGATGAAAGGAATTTAAAGGCACAAATAAATGGGAAGACATTCCATGTTCATGGATTAGAAGAAAATATTGTTCAAATGTCCACACTATCCAAATAAATCTACATATTCAACCTGATCCCCATGAAAATACCAATGGCATTTTAACAGAAAAAGAAAAAAATCCTAAAAGTCATATGGAACCACAACAGACCCCAAGTAACCAAAATAATGTTGGAAGAAGAACAAAGCCAGAGACCTCATACTTTCTAATTTCAAAACATATTATGAAGTTGCAGTAATAAAAGTAATACTGTACTGGCAAAAAGAGAGACATGTAGACCAAAGGAACAGAACATAGTGCCCAGAAATAAACACACATATTTATGGTCACAACGAGGGTGCCAAGATTACACAATGGAGAAGGGATAGTCTTTTCAACAAATAGCATTGGGCAAACTGGATGTCTACGTGCAAAAAAAAAAAAAAATGAAATTGGACCCTTATCTTACATCATACACAAAAATCAACTTAAAATGAAAGCCTTCAACATAAGACCTAAAACTATAAAATGTCTGGAAGAAAACATAGGGAAAAAGCTACACGACATTGGTCCTGGCACTGACTTCTTGATTATGACACCAAAAACACAGGCAACCAATGCAAAAACAGATAGGTAGGAATACATCAAAGTAAAGGGCTTCTACACAGCCAAGGTAACAATCAACAGAATGAAGAGGCAATTTACGTGTTGGTAGAAAATGTTTGCTAACCATGTATCTGATAAGGGGTTAATATCCAAAATATATAAGGAACTCCTACAAATCAATAGCACAAAGAAAAACCTCAAATAATTCTATTTAAAAATGGGAAAAGAGCTTAAACAGACATTTTCCATAGAAGACAAGTAAATATCAACAGATACATGAAAAGATAGTCAACATCACTAATCACAAGAGAAATGCAAGTTAAAAATCACAAGGAGGTATCACTTCACACTTGTTAAGATGGCCATTATAAGAAAAATAGAAAGAAAAAAAAACAAGTGTTGACAAGGATGTACCCTGTTAGTGGGGATGAACTAATGGAATACCCGCTATGTAACACACTATAGTAGTTCTCTTCAAAAAATTAAAACTAGAACTGCCAAAATGACCCAATGATCCCATTTCTGGGTATTTTCCCAAAAGAAATGAAATTGGGATCTTAAAGAGGCTTTTGCACTTCCATGTTCATTACAGCATTATTTTCAATAGTCAAGAATTACAAATAACCTAAGCATCCACTGATGGATGAATGAATAAAGAAAATGTGGCATATATGAGTATATCTGAAGAAACTCGAAACACTAATTTGATAATTAGTGCACCCCCCCTGCCTCCCGTTCATGGCAGCATTATTTACAACAGCCAAGATTTGGAAGTAGCCCAAGTGTCTGTCAGTAGATGAGTGGATAAAAAAGCTGTGGTACCTTTACACTATGGAATATTACTCAGCTATTAAAAATAAGGACAGGTCGAGATAGCAGCATAGGCAGACATGGTTCACCTCTTCACACAACCACATAAAATTACAACTAAAATATAGAACAACCATCACTCAGGAACATCAGAAATCGAGCTGAATGGAAGGCTGACAACTACAGAATTAAAGAAACCACATCCATCCAGACTGGTAGGAGGGACGCAGACATGGAATTGACTAGTCCAACACCTGCATAGATAAAAATTCAGCAGGGATATCTCAGGAGCCAGGAGTCCCAAACACACAGCAGATCCCCAGGCCAAGGGTTCCAGTGCCCGGAAGATAAGTCCCCACAACCTCTGGCTGCAAAAACCAGCAGGGATTGAGTCAGTGGAAGAAACTTCTGGAGCCCCAAGCAGTTCCTCTTAAAAAACACACACATGGACTCTTCTACTCAGAGTCACTCCCTCTGAGCTCCAGTACTGAGGTAGCAGCTTGAAATGCACCAGTGGTATATACAGGGAGAAACTGAACTGTCTGGCATCAATGTCAGCAGAGGCCATTGTCCCTTTGCTAAACCATCCCCCCACAGAACCAGTAAGCTGGTGCCATACCTGAGACTCCATCAGCCTGGCTAACACTGATCCACCTTGGAGTTCCCCAGATATCCTGCCCCACCCAATTTACAGGCCCACCCAAGCTGTTTTTCCATGTGAATGGCTGGTTTTGGCTCCTAAATCCTATCAAACAAGTAACAGATGGCTTCAGTGAGCCCCAGCTGCAGCCAGATTAGATTCACATCTTGGCTTCACCTGGGAATCTCCAAGCCCAGCACAAGTAGCAGTCATCTGAAATTGCTTTATAACTCAGGCAGGGTGCCCTGGAAAAAAACAAAGGTGGGGGCTGACCTTGGCCTGCACCACCCGGAAAACCTCAAGGCCAGCGCACCCAGTGGGCAGCTACAGACCATGTCAGAGCACCGCCACTCTGCCCCTGCACAGCTGATCCTCCATTGAAGGCAGAGATTGGTGGTCAGTGGTCACAGCCAGTCCTCGCAGCTGCATGGCCTGGGTAAATCCCTCCTGTTGATCTGCCAACAACACCCAAGATTCAACTACAAGAGGAGGGTGTACTCAGCCCACACAAAGGGCACACCTTGAGTGCCCTGCTTGGGTGATAGGGGAGGCTGTGACCCTGGACGCTACAGGATACCTACTACATAAGGCCACACTACCAAGACAGGGAGTCAAAGCAGTTCTACCTAATACAAAGAAACAAACACAGGGAGTCTGCCAAAATAAGGAGACAAAGAAACATGGCTCAAATGAGAAAACAGATCAAAACTCCAGAAAAAGAGCTAAAGGAAATAGAGATAAGCAATCTTATCAGATGCAGAGTTCAAAACACTGTTTATAAGGACACTCAGGGTATACAGTGAGGACCTCAGCAGCATAAAAAAGACCCAGTCAGAAATGAAGCATACACAAATTGAAATAATGAACAATTTACAGGGCCCTGGCTGGTGTGACTCAGTGGATTGAGCACCAGTCTGCTCAAAGGGTCGCTGGTTTGATTCCCAGTAAGGGCATGTGCCTGGGTTGCAGGCCAGGTCCCCAGTAGTGGGAGCATGAGAGGCAACCACACATTGATGTTTCTCTCCCTCTCTCCCTCCCTTCACCTCCTCTCTAAAAATAAATAAATAAAATATTTTTAAGATTTTATAAAAAAGAACAATTACAGGGAAACAACAGAGTGGATGAGGCTGAGAATCAAATCAATGATTTGGAACATGAGGAAGTAAAAAACAACCACACAGAACAACAAGAAGAAAAAAGAATTCAAAACAATGAGAGTAGTATAAATGGCCTCTGGGACAACTCTGAGCATTCTAACATTTGCATCATAGGGGTGCCAGAAGGAGAAGAGAAAGAGCAAGAAATTGGAAATCTAGCTGAAGAAATAGTGAAAGAAAAATTCTCTAATTTAGTGAAGGGAATAGACATACAAGTCCAGGAAGCACAGAGAGTCCCAAAC
>PVJD01014775.1:0-27505 GCA_004026545.1 Mormoops blainvillei
GGAACTCCACCCTGGGAAGTGGCTTCCTCCTGATGGGGATTCTGAAGGACAGCGGGTCCCCTGCGCTGCTCTGGGCCACACTCGCAGCTCTCTACATGTTGGCTCTGGCCAGCAATGGCCTGCTGCTCCTGCTCATCACAGTGGAGGCCCGGCTCCACGTGCCCATGTACCTCCTGCTTGGGCAGCTCTCGCTCATGGACCTCCTCTTCACGTCTGTTGTCACTCCCAAGGCCCTTGTGGATTTTCTTTGCAGGGAAAACACCATCTCCTTTGGGGGCTGTGCCCTTCAGATGTTTCTGGCACTGACGCTGGGTGGTGCAGAGGACCTCCTACTGGCCTTCATGGCCTATGACAGGTATGTGGCCATTTGTCATCCTCTGAACTACATGGTTCTCATGAGTACGAGGGTCTGCTGGCTCATGGTGGCCACGTCCTGGACCCTGGCATCCTTGAGTGCCCTTGTATATACCATGTATACCATGCACTATCCCTTCTGCAAAGCCCGGAAGATCAGGCACCTGCTTTGTGAGATCCCACCTCTGCTGAAGTTGGTCTGCGCAGATACCTCCAGATTTGAGCACATGGTGTATGTGATGGGTGTGACTTTCCTGATGCCCCCTCTTATTGCTATCCTTGCCTCCTACACACTAATCCTGTTTACTGTGCTCCACATGCCTTCAAATGAGGGGAGGCAGAAAGCCCTAGTCACCTGTTCTTCCCACCTGACTGTGGTTGGGATGTTCTATGGAGCGGCCACCTTCATGTATGTCTTGCCCAAGTCCCTCCACAGCCCCAAGCAGGACAACATCATCTCTGTTTTCTACACGATTGTCACTCCAGCCCTGAACCCCCTCATCTACAGCCTGAGGAATAAAGAGGTCATGGGGGCTTTGAGGAGGGTCCTGGGAAAATACATGCTGCGGACACGTGCTACCTTCTAGGGAGGAATCATGGCTTGATTCCAAAACTTATTCCTTCTCAAACTCAGAAGATTTCTGCTGGAGTCAAACACTTATGATAGAAATACCACACTGCAGAATATATTTTTTAATAGTAAAATGAAGAATGTAACTTGACTTGTCAAATGCTCTTTTAAATCTTCTTTCCATGAGCTAACTTATGAGGTACGAGTCACACTCTTTGGGGAATTTACCCTGTGTTTTCCCAGTTAGCTACTGAGTTAGAAATAGCTAGCGGCTTCTGCCAACTTGGGACGTGACATCTAACCATGGGGGTCCAAACAGACCAACACTGGGGCGAAAGAAAAAGTTCCAAGTGGAGATAAGCAAGACCGAAACATCAGGGAAGGGAACGTTGAGATTTGCACAAATTTTAGACAAAATGACCTTGTTAAAGATCATGTAGGCAGCCTAGTTTAATATCCAAATTAGTAGTAGTTTGCATATATTTGTTTTATTTTCACTCCTCCTTTTTCCAAACATTTGCCATTATGGAAACTTCCACACCTGGGCACTCTAACAGGTATTTTTTGTTGGCTTTTTTGTTCATTTTTGACATGGGGATTTTTTATACTGCTTTAAATTGAAATTTTACTGAAATGAATAAAATAGAAAGTTAAGGCAGCTCATCAGCAAGGTCCATGGTAAACAATCATGCTTATTTCTTGTTAATAAACAAACACAAAACTGGCTTTCCATTATCTTACAGTTGTCTTGAAATGTCCCTACAGTTGCAAAAGGTTCATATGCCTGTTATGTGTGGATGTGTGAGTCTGTGTATTTGTGCTAAAAGAGGAAGTTAAACACATTTCCTAGTAGCTTAAATATCCTGTGCAACTACTATTTGTTTATAAATCTGGAAATACTTAAACAAAAGCTGTGAGTTGTTTTGAAGCTTCAAAATAACATGGTTCATCTGAGTGGCACAATTTTTGAGAATATTGCATGTTTTGCAAATCTGCTAATACTTTCTTCTTTTCAAAAATAAAACTGTTATATATTTAATACTAAAAGTTCTTTTTAAAAAATTAGTAACATTAAGAATACTAAAAGTAGGCAAAACCAACTATAATCTCCTTACTTAGAGATAATCTCTACACACATTTAGGTACATTTCCTTCCATTTTTAATGCAGGTGTGCCTTTTACTGAGTTGATTTTTGCATGTAGAGGTGTTTTTTTTTGCTTATTAATATATATATAGTGATCCCCCCTCCACATATTATATGGCAGCAATATAGAGCGACGACAGAGGACCCCGGGGGCCAGTTGTCAGAGTACCGAGGTTTGAATTTAATACACCCTCACTTACCGATACAGCAGTCCCCACACACCCTATCTGCAGGTTTGCTTTCCATGGTTTTGGTTACCTGGTGTTAACTTGGTCTGAAAATATTAAACAGAAAATTACAAGAATAATTCCAAAGTTTGAAGTTGCACACCATTCCGAAGCGTATGATGAAATCTCATGCTGTCCTCCCCAGGGCGTGAACCACGCTTTTGTCCACGTCTCCACACTGTAGACGCTCCTGCCAGTAATCACAGTAGTTCATGTAGTAGCCACCTCAGTTATCAGATCAACTGTCTTGATATAGCGGTGCTTGTGTTCAAGTCACCCTTCTTTTCTTCACAATGGCCCCAAAGCACAACAGCAGTGATGCTGGCAACCTGGATATGCCAAAGAGAAGCCATAAAGTGCTTCCTTTGAGTGAAAAGGTGAAAGTTCTCCACATGGTATTTTATTATCTCACATCATCACAAGAATAAGGGTGAGTATAGTACATTAGATATTTTGAGAGAGAGAGAGCCACATTCACATATCTTTTATTAGAGTATATTGTCCTGTTTTATTGTTAGTTATTGTTAATCTCTTACTGGGCCTAATTTACAGAGATTAGTACGATCCACAGTTTCAGACATCCACTGGGGTGTCGTATCTCTAGAGAATAAGGGAGGACTACTGTGTATGACTTTGAGCAAGTTACTTAACCTCTCTCTATCTTAGTCTGCACATCTACAAACTATGAATTGTCAGTAATAGTAAGACCTACTTCATACTTGTTGTGAGGATTAAGTTACTAAATATAAATGTAAGGCATTTAGAACAACACCTGACATATAATGAATATTTAATAAATCTTAACTCCTACATAAATAAATAGCCTTAAACATACTTTTCTGTGGTAACATAACATCACATCATATGGATCCTTTGTAATAGAATTGGCTATTTCATCATTATTATAAATTTAATGGTGGTGGTGGTATACGTGAATGTGTGTGTATAAAAACAATAATATTGATCTCATAGGTAATGTTTTTCCCTTAGAATAAATTTTTATGAGTGGAATTACTATAACCAAGGCCAAAAATCTATTTAATATTCTTAATCTAAAAAGATGTTGATTTTTTAAAATGTTAAATATTTTGCATTTTTATAAGCAATATGTTAAGTATACTTAACTGGCTGTATCTTTTCCATGTTAAATTTAACAAATAGTCTTTAATATTTTATTAGATTGAACATTTAAATCTATTGTTTCAATTTGCATAATTAATTTATTTATATTTTTCTTATTGAGTTATTGGAATTCTTTACAGATTAGACATACAGATACTTTGATTGTTATGTTTATGGCAATACCTTTTTTCCAAATCTATCATTATTATTTGACTTTTTACTATCTCTATGATAGGATTTTTAGATAGAGAAGTATTAAAAATATTTGTGTTGTGAAATCTATCCATCTTATCTTCCTTGTTCTCGTTCAATGATTTTACTGTTAGGATGTAATTTTCTACTCTATCTTTTAATAACAATTCATATGTTTTATTTTTCTTAATCATTTTACAACTTGTATTTAACTTTTATGATAAATTTCCAATTTATATTGATATGGTTAGGTTTTAATTTTGTTTTCAAAGTTACCACTTTCCTATTGATATTTTAAAATAATCCTTCCCTTTTCTGATAATTTCCTCTATTTCTTTTCTCACATATTATGTTCTCATAAGTAGAGTATTAAACTATATTCCTTGGCTATTCAGTTCTGGCTCCTTCTTTGTACTTTTTCTGAAGATATTTTATTCTGTTATCTACTTCATTAAAGCTCATGGGTAATTTGATTGTGAATATATTCAACTAATAATTTGCAATCTGGGCATTTTTTGCAATATTCAACCATGCCTTCCAGAACACACTACTGCACTTCCTGAACTCAGTGTAGGTTCCTTTCTTAAAATGACTATTTCATACCTTTAACCTCAGCTGACTTTACTCCATACTTCACTTGGAATAGAAACTAAAGTATGGGGTGAGAAGGGGAAGGAAGGGAAGTAGGAAAGGGAAGCCACTTACTTCCCCCCTTCTCATCTTCCACTCGCCTCCATGTACCTGCACGTTTATGCCCTGCTTTTCTCCCTTTACAACTGTCAAGCAAAGGCTGACCGCCTTCACTAGTACTCTGGATCCCAGCCTCACTCGCCTACCAAAGAATTGCTCCTGCAGCACCCCCTTAATCTGAGACCATTTCATTTGTTTCTTCTGGATCATTAACATAAGGATACAAATATGTTCTTATTACCCCATCATAAAGAACCCTTTCCATGACTCCACATCCCCTTCAGTTACTGATCCATTTTTTCCACCTTCTATTCACAGGGAAAAAAAAGCCTCCAAAGACATTTCTCTGCCCCCTTTCTTCTCTGCTGATTTTCTATGCACGTATTAACCTACTCCCAATCAAACTCTGATCTTTTTCTATAGATGTGTTCTTCGTCGGCCATCAATGTTCCAAATCAAGTGACCATTCCTATATTCTTTTTATTTAAACTTTTAGCAATACTGACACAATGGACACTTCTTTTCTCTTGAAACTCTTCTTCTCTTGGCTTCTAGACTCCACATACCTCTGGTTTTCCCTCTTCTTATCTTAGCTCTCTTCACTTTATTGGATCCCTTCTCTTTCTGAATTTGGAAGTTTCCCGTGGTGCTAATATGGACCTCTCTTTCTCCTCACTCGGTAACCTCTTCTGGGGTAATTTCACCTAGCTGCATAGGTTTAAACACCATCTACATGCTGTTGACTCTCAAAGACCTACTTACTCCCATATACCACAGACTCATATCTAATGGCCTTCTCATGTCTAACTGGAATTTAAAATTTAATGCAAAACAGAACTATTGATTCATTTTCCTTCTAATCTGTTCTCTTATTCTTTTCCAGCTAAATCAGTAATATCACCAGCCCCACAACTGATCAAACTAAAAATAAATATAAACATTGTTTTTTCTTTATGTCTTATTGCCCCAAGAAGTAAATTTTATTGGCTTCATCTATACAATACATTCCAAATATGTGCACTTCTCTTGATTTTTCCCCTACAAGTATTAACCCAAGTCACTATAATTTGTTGCCTGTTGCTCTACAATAGCTTTCTAGTAGGTCTTTCTCTTTTCACTCTTCTCTACTATAACATGTTTTCTCCTAGGATACAGATTGACTTTTATAAATATAAATCAGACCATGTCGTTTTTCAACAAGTATACACATGATCTTGCCCCTGCCTACCTTTCAGTCTATACTTGAAACTGTGCTCATACTCACTCCATTCTAACCTCATTGACTATCTTGCTGTCCATCACACAGTCCAAAATTGTTTCCACTAGCCTGTGATGTTCTTCTGTCAAATTGGTTTGGCTTACTGCTTCTCATAATTCATATCCCATCAAAAAAATCTTTCTAAAGAGAACATACAGATGGCCAATAGACATATGAAAAGATGCTCAACATAACTAATCATCAGAGAATTGCAAATAAAGCCACAATGAGATATCATCTCACACCTGTCAGAATGGCTATCATCAATAAATCAACAAACAGAAAGTGCTGGCAAGGATGTGGAAAAGGGGGAACCCTTTTACACTGTAGGAGGGAATGCAGATTGGTGTAGCCACTGTGGAAAACAGTGTGGAGGTACCTGTAAAAATTAAAAATGGATCTGCCTTTCAACCCAGGTATCTCACCGTATGGAAGCAGCCCAAGTGTCCACCAATAAATGAGTGGATAAAACAACTATGGGATATTTACACAATGGAATACTACTCAGCCATAAAAAAGAAGAAAATTTTACCCTTTGCAGCAGTATAGATGGACCTGGAGAATATTGTGTTAAGTGAAATAAGCCAGTCAGAGAGACAAAAGCCATATGCTTTCACTCATATGTGGAATCTAATGAACAAACTGAACTAATAAGGAAAATGGGGACAGACTCATAGATGGAGAGTAGGATGACAGCTGGGGAGGGTGGGGGAAGTTAGGGGGTGGAGAGACTGAGCAAAAAGGAAAAAGCACTCATGGACATGGACAGCAGTGTGGTGATTGCTAATGGGAGGAGGGTATAAGGGGACTAAATGGTAATGGAAAAATTATAATAAAGATTAAATTAAAAATTTTTTAACTTCTCATAGAGGTTACCAATTTAAGTGGCATGTATCCAAAACAAAAGGCATTGTCATACACTGTGTTTTATTTTCCTCATTGCACTTACCATTGTGTGAAACTTTCTTATTTATACTTTAGCTTATTTGCTTGCTCTCTGTTTCCACCTTCCAGAGTGAAAACTGCATGAGAGGATGGACTATGCTTTATGTGTCATAGTTTCTTCTCCGTAAAACTAGGTATAGACATACCACAATCTCTACAATAACAAGGTGAAAAGTTATACATGTGTTAGTGCATGTATATAACACTGAAGAAATAGAGGGCTATGTCATGTTCCTAAATGGAAATATTTAATATTTTTATTTAAATAGCTTAATTTTTTGTAAAATAACCTATAAATTCAAAGTAATAACCATTCAAAATTGTACTGGCATTTTAGAAAGTGAGCTTGACAAGCTGAGAGGTAGAAAGGACATGAATTCTCAAGCAAATTATGAAATAGAAAAAAAAGTTATTTTCTACCAGCTAAAGCTACAATAATTGAAATACAGCAAAACAAGTGCTATAATTGACAAATATACCAATATGCTTGTTGAAATTTAGTGTATATTAAAGTAACATTTTAAATTAATGGAAAAAGAATGACTAACCATGACATTAAAAGAAATGGCTAGAGTTCGCGGTGCCAGCCAGACACCTTTCCTACTGCCACCATGCTCAATTTCTTCACCATTCTCTCAAAGGGCAGGCTCATGCTCTGGTGCTTCCAGGGCATAAGCGACTCCTGCACTGGGCCCGTTAATGTGTTGATTTGTTCTGTGCTGCTGCCGGAGAGGGGAGGCAGCAACTCCTTCACTCAAGTAGTGCTCACACTCAGGCATAAACTGGACAACTAGTTTGAGCTGGTGTTTGTGGTTGGTTCCAGAAGATCCTAACACAGATGTGTATAGACAAATGGATAGATGATGTGCATCGGCTGTTTCAGGACAAGGACTGCCCAGAGATCCAACAGCAAAGTGCTTTGAGTCTGTTGAATGGCACTTTTGATTTCCAAATGGCTTTCTACGGCTCCTTCGTGAAGTGGAGGAGAGAAGTAAGGTCTAGGTTCTGACTAACGTGAAGAAATATGAAGATTCTGAAAAAGCCAAGAAACCTGTAAGATCCATGATTGAGATATGGGGTGAAAAGCCCAAGGAAAAAGCAAAGAAAAAAAAAACAAGGCCCAAGAAAGAAGATATTGATGTCCCTTTGGATACCAGCGAAACAGTCCCTGCAGAGAAATCAGTGGGAGCTGAGAATGGGGTAGAACTTTCTGAAGAGGAGCTGATATGGAAGAAGCAAGAGGAGTTCATTCAGAAACATGGGAAAGGTATAGACAAGTCTGGCAAGTCCACAAAGTCAGATGCTCCAAAGGAGAAGGGGAAAAAAGCACCTCAGGTGGGGGCACTGGGTGGCTTTCCTAATAAGGAAGACCTGGACTATAGCTCTCCTACTACCAATGGAGCCCCAAAGGATGCCCTACCTGAGCACATCAACTTGATTCAAGGGCCTGGGCCTGGGGGTCAGCTTCAGGATCTGGACTGCAGCAGCTCGGATGATGAAGGGGCCGTTTTAAAAAATCCTACCAAACCTAGTGCTACCAAGGCAACCCTGGGCGGCATGTTTGGGATGCTGAAGGACCTTATGGGCTCCAAGAGCTTGGTGATGAAGACATGGAATTGATGCTGGACAAGATACGTGATCATCTCATTGCTAAGAATGTAGCAGCAGATACTGCTGTCCAGCTCTGTGAATCCGTGGCCAACAAGTTGGAAGGGAAGGTGATGGGGACATTAAGCATGGTGACTTCCACAGTAAAACAGGCTCTGCAAGAGTTCCTGATGCAGATTCTGCAGCCACAACATTGTATAGACATGCTCCGGGATATCATGGATGCCCAGCATCATCAGTGCCCTTATGTTGTCACCTTCTGCAGGGTTAATGGAGTGAGAAAGTCTACTAAGCTTACCAGGATATCTTTCTGGATGTTAGAGAATGGCTTTAGTGCCCTCATTGCTGTCTGTCACACATTTCATGCCAGGGTTGTGGAGCAGCTGTGCACATATTCCCGATGTTTGAGTGCCTTACACCCACCCCAAGAGTTATGGTGGTTGCACCATGGTTTTAGAAGGGCCATGGCAAAGATGCTGTTGGCATCACCATGGAAGCTATTGCCTTTGCACTTAATCTAGGCTTTGCTGTGGTGCTGGTGGACACAGGTGGTTGCATGCAACACAATGCCCCTCTGATGACTGCCCTGGCCAAGCTCATTACAGTCAACGCACCTGACTTGATACTGTTTGTGGGGGAGGCCTTAATAGGCAATGAGGCCATGGATCAGCTGGTCAAGTTCAACAAAGCCTTGGCTGACCATTCTATGGCTCAAACACCTCTGCTCATTGATGGCATTGTCCTTACCAAATTTGATACCATTGTTGCCAAGGTGGGAGCTGCTATTTTTATGACCTACATCACAGCAAATCCATTGTGTTTGTGAGCCCTGGCCAGACCTACTGTGACCTATGTAGACTCAAAGCCAAGGCTGTGGTGGCTGCCCTCAGGAAGGCTTAACATGCTCTTGCCCAATACCAAATCACTGCATCCACCCAAAGTTCCTGTTTCTGTATCAAGAATGTGCTTTAGGCTGTGCGAGCAACTTGTCTTCAGCATAGTACAAAGGCAAAGTGAGGGGAGTTCCTGGGGCATGCAGCTCCTCCTAACCCCACTGCCTGTTCAGTTCAGCCTCTATCTGCAAGGATAATGTCATCATGTTACAGTCATTACTTATCCACTCCCAACCCCCACCATGGCCCTACCCTTCCTACTCAGGCACCCCCGTCAGCCTGCCTGCATACTCAGTCTCATTACAGCTTTGACCAATGGTCAGACGGTCCAACACCAGAGCTTCGCTAATTAGTATGGTCATAGAGACACCTGAGAAGAGTAAGCATACTGTGGTAATATATAGCCTGTTCTTAATTGCTGCTGATTCTGATGATGACCTCATACCACTGTTTCCACAAAACATCAGCTAGGCCAGAAGGATCTGTTACAAATTAGAAAAAAATGAGTCCCCTCTTCCCTCAGAAGAGGAGCTGAGTTGAGGTGTGGCATTGTGCTTCTCAGCCCTCCCGCACTTCTCCATGCCCAGAACCCAAATGTAAGCTTTGCATGTTCCCCTTCCTAGGAGAAAACTATTTGTCAGAAGGGTATCAAATTGCCCCCTCTCAATTCTTCACCCTCAGGGACACTGCCTTTTCTGCCCCCTCACTACAGTACGTGGTAGACAAGTGCTACATTGAAGAATAAAAACCTCTAGTTGAGACTTGTCTGTAGCTTGGTATTACAGATGTGCTATTAGTGCAATAATGGGGAGGCTGTCTGCCCACAGAAAAGCATGATTTATATATAAGAAAATAAAGTTCATAAATCAAAAAGAAGAAATGCCTAAATATTTAGGGGAAAAAAGTGTCATACTAACTCACATGTATAAATTCTCCTAAAATAAATTTCAGATATTTTAAAATTATATTTTACTGATTATGCTATTACAGTTGTCCTGATTTTTCCCCCTTTTCCCCCTCTGCCTAGCGCCCCCCACTCCCTCAGGCAAACCCCCACCAGTGTTCCTGTCCATGGGTCATGCATATAAGTTCTTTGGCTACTCCATTTCCTATAGTACACTTTACATCCTCATGGCTATTCTGTAACTACCTCTTTGTACTTCTTAATCCCCTCACCTCTTCACCCATTCTCCCCCTCCCCCCTCCCATCTGGCAACCTTCCGGTAACTAAGTTCATTTTCCTTCCTTTTGAGAATCTCTCTTTATCTTTAACCTTTGGCTTTTTAATAATGATGTGTCTTGGTGTGGGCCTCTTTGCATCCATCATAATTGAGATTCTCTGTGCTTCCTGGACTTGCATGTCTATTTCCTTCATCAAATTAGGGAAGATTTCTTTCAATGTTTTTTCAGATAGTTTTCCAGTTTCTTGCTCTTTCTCTATCCTTCTGGCACCCCTATAATATGAACACGGACCTCTTAAAGTTATCCCAGAGGCTACTTATTTTATCCTCATTTCTTTGGATTCTTTTTCTTCTTGTTCTGATTGGTTATTTTTTTGCTTCCTTATGTTCCAAGTCATTGATTTGATTCTCAGCTTCATCCACTCTGCTGTTATGGTCCTGGAAATTGTTCTTTATTTAAATAAGTGTATCCTTCATTTCTGACTGGATCTTTTTTATGCTGCCGAGGTTCTCACTAAGTTCCTTGAACATCCTTATAAACAGTGTTTTAAACTCTGCATCCGAGATTGCTTATCTCCATTTTGTTTAGCTCTTTTTCTGAAGTGTTGCTCTGTTCTTTCATTTGGCCCGCATTATGGCAGCCCCCCTGTGTTTGTTTCTATGTATTAGGTAGAGCTGCTTTGACCCCATGTCTTGGTAGTGTGCCCTAATGTATTAGGTGTCCTGTAGGGTCTAGTGGCACAGCCTTCCCTACCACCCAAGCTGGGTAGCAGAGGTGTGCCCTTTGTATGGGCCGAGTACACCCTACTCTTGTAGTTGGACCTTGGTTGCTGTTGGCAGATCAATGGGAGAGATTACTCAGACCAGTTGGCTGTGACCACTGACCACCAACCTTTTCTGTCCGTGGAGGATCAGCTGTGCAGGGGCAGGGCGGTGGTGCTCTGATGTGGCCTGTAGCTCTCCACTGGGTGAGTTGGCCCTGGGGTTTCCTGGGTGGTGCAGGCCAAGGTCAGCCCCCACCTGTGTTATGCCTGGAGCACCCTGCTTGAGTGGTAAAGCAATCCGAGGTGGCTGCTACTTGTGCTGGACTTCGAGATTTTCAGGTAAAGCCAAGCTGTGATTCTAAGCTGGCAACTGCTAGGGCTCGCTGAAGCCAGCTGTTGCTTGTTTGATAGGATTTAAGAGCCAAGACCAGCCATTCTTATGGAAAAGCATCTTGGGTGGGCCTGTCAGTTGGGTGAGGCAGAGCCTCTGGTTATCGCCAAGGCGGGTCACACAGTGTTAGCCAGGTTGATGGAGTCTCAGAAATGGCACCAGCCTATGGGCTCTGTGGAGGAGAGGGCTCAGCTAAGGGACAATGGTCTCTGCTTGCCCTGATGCCAGACACTTCAGTCTCTCCCTGTATGCCGCTGGTGCCCTTCAAGCTGCCGCCCTGGTGCTGGAGCTCAGAGGGAGGGAGTCTGAGCAGGTGAGTCCATGCGTGGGTTCCCCAAGAGGAACTGCTTGGGGCTCCAGAAGTTTCTTCCACTGACTCCCCAGTGATTTTTGCAGCCAGAAATTATGGGGACTTATCTTCCTGGCATGGAACCCCAGGCTTTTGGGTCTGGGACTCCTCACTTCTGAGACATCCCTCCCGAAGTTTTATTCATGTGGCTGTGGTACTAGCCCACTCTGTGTCTGCACCTCTCCTACCAGTCTGGATGGATATGGTTTCTTGAACTCCATAGTTGTCAGACTTCCATTCAGCCTGATTTCTGACATTCCTGAGTGATGGTTGTTCTATATTTTAGTTGTAATTTTAATGTGGTTGTGTGAAGAGGCGAGCCATGTGTGCCTGTGTCACCATCTTGACCAGAAGCCTAGTATTTCAGATATTTTGAAGGTCTAATGGTTAAAAACAAAGTCCTAACATCAGGCTTCCCACTCCAGATTCATTCCCCTCTTATTTCCCAGGATTTATGTGGGGACATAGGATTGAGTTTCAATAAGTAGAATGTGAACAGAGGTTATATGTGCTTTTTTAAAACCACGACCTTTTTATCTTCATCTTTCTGGATATTGGCCTGCAGGATGACCCTGAAAGCTTCAAACAGCAGAGCTGTTTGGATCCACAAACCTGCCACTCCATCTCTCAACTAGAATTTATGAAACTGAAACATAAACTTCTGTCTGTCAAGCCATTAGATTTGAGACTTATCTGGTAGAACAGGCGTTGGCAAATATGTCCCTGGGGCCATGGTTTTTGTTTTTTTTTAAACAAATGAAGTTTTGCTGGAATACATATATTTTTGTATTGTCTATGACTATTTTCCCACTACAAGGATAGAGCTGAGTAGCTGTGATGGGGATGATATGGCCACAAAGCCTAGACTATTTATTATCTGGCCCTTTAAAGAAAAAGTTTACTGAGCCCCATGTTACAACAACTAGTATTATCTTATATCAAGGAAACTAGAACTATATCTAGAAGATAACATAGGAGAATATTTATTACATTGGATATGAGGAAAATCTCTCTTAATAAAAAGAAAACTCTATGTATTCTCTTTGCTTATTCACTGGCTTCCTGACTCTTACCACCCCACATACCTTTGCCCAGTTAGGTCTTTCGTCTTTTGGTTTTCAACTTAGAAGTCATGTCTGAATGCATTCTTTGTGCGTTCTGAGTGTCTGTAGCTGTCATTCTGTCATTCTGCAGTTATAATCTTTGCAAAGGTCAATAATGACTGAACTGACGAGTTTAATAGCCTTTTATCACTACGTAAAATTCTGAGATCTTTGGGAAATCTTTTTCTGGAACGCTTCTCTTTTCACCACTCCTGACACCCCTTTATTCAGTTCTCTGTTTCCCTGAGTTTTGCTGCTCCAGACCTGATTAGCTGCTCTTCATCCGCCACTGAAATGCTGGTAGCTCCAAGGTTCTGTCTTGGATTCTTTCCCACTGTCTTTCTCCAACATCATGTCTCCTCCAGGAAAGCACTTTGGAATTACCTTTGGATATTTTTATAAAACATAGGTACTGCCCCCATCTTTGCCACACCTGTGGCCTGCAATAGGACCAGGCACCTGCATTTTAGTAGAACTCCTTCAAGATTGTGATGCATGCCCTTGTTTACCTGGTTAAAAATTTTGGCACACATCGTTAGGTGCGTCAGACTTCACTTGCACTTATTTGCAGTAAACTTCTAAATCTATTTCTCTCTCCTAAACTCTAGCTTTATTCATTTATTTAAAATACTATTTTTTGAGCTCCAACAGTGGCTGGCACTTTACTATAGGTGGTAATATAGATATCAACAAAGCAGTCACAAACTTTAGTGCCATGGAATTATAGTCTAAGGGAGGAGTCAGACATTAAGTAATTAATTACGCAATTTGTTTATATAAAAACCATTCCATTGCCTAAAAAGCAGTATAAAATTTTTAACATGCTGAAGAATCACTTGGGACTTGTTACAAAGATAGATTCCTAAGATCAACTGCCCCACTCCACCTTGTATTGAGAAATATTTTCAACAAAGCAACCCAGGAATCATTTCAAGTCATCATGTGCAAAACTATGGTCTATATCATAAATGTTTTAACACAGCATAAAACAGTGTCCCATCCCTCTTTTTCTTATTTTTTTCTTCATTTCCCATTACTGTCCCATAAATTCCTCAATCTTCAGCACTTTAGAATTATGTGCTGGGCAAATTTGTTAGAATTGAATTCAAAGCATTTCTCAGTCTAGACTCTTTGACTTACTTTTCAGGTTTTTAAAAAAATTTTTAATAATTTTTAAAATTTTCAATTACAGTTGACGTACATCATATTAATTTCAGATGTATAATCTACTGATCAGCATTTATATGCCTTACAAACTGATCGCCCCAGTAAACCGAGTACCCATCTGACACCACATGTAGTAATTACAGTATTATTGACTCTATTCCCTATGTTGTACTTTACATCCCCATGACTTTTCTGTAACTACCAATTGTACTTCTTAATCCCTTCACCTTTTTCACCCATCCCTTTAACTCTCCTTCCCATCTAGCAACTGTTAAAATGTTCTCTGCATTTATGAATATGTTTCTATTCCACTTGTTTAATTTTTAATTCCTTACATTAGTGAAATCATATGGCATTTGTCCTTCCCTTCCTGCATTCAGCAAAATACCCTTTGGGTTTATCTATGTGGTTGCAGATGGCAAGACTTCATCCTTTTTTTATGGCTGAGTCATATTCCATTGTATATATGTACCACCTCTTCTTTATCCATTCATCTATTGATGGGCACTTAGGTTGCTTCCATATCTTGGCTATTGTAAATAGTGCTGCGTGAAAATATGGATGCATATGTGTTTTCAATTTAGTATTTTGGGTTTCTTCAGATAAACACCCAAAAGTGGAATAACTGGGTCCTTTTGTCTTTTGTTATATAACCTTTGTTTTAAAGTCTATTTTGTCTGGTATAGGTATTGCCACCCCAGCTTATTGTTTGTTTGTTTTTATTCTATTTGCATGAAATATCTTTTCTATTCCTTTACTTTCAGTCTGTGTGTCTCTTTCAAGCTGAAGTAAGTCTCTTATGAACAGTATATGTAAAGGTCTTGTTTTGTTATCCATTTAGTCACAGTATGTCTTTTGATTGGAGCATTTAATCCATTTGTATTTAAACTAATTGTTAATGAATATGTACTTATTACCACTTTTTTTTATCTTTTTCTTCTAATAATTAAAAAAGACCCTTTAAGGTTTCTTGTAATACTGCTTTGATAGTTATGAACTCTTTTAGCTTTTTCTTGCCTGGGAAGCTATTTATCTATCCTTTGATTCTAAGTGATAACTGTGTTAAGTAGAGTAATCTTGTTTGTAGGTCCTTGCTTTTCATTACTTTGAATATTTTGTGCCAATACTTTCTGTCCTACAATGTTTCTGTGAGAAATCAGCTGACAGTCTGATGGGAGCTGCCTTGTAAGTAACTAACTGTTTTTCCCTTACTGCTTTTAAGATTCCCTCTTTGTCTTCAACCTTTGGCATTCTAATTGTGATGTGTTTCGGTGTGGGTTTCTTTGGGTTTGTCTTGTGTGTGTCTATGAACTTCCTGGACTTGTATGTCAATTTCCTTCACCAGGCTAGGGAAATTTTCCATCATTTTTTTTCAAATAGGTTTTCAATTCCTTGCTCTCTCTTCTCCTTCTGGCACCCCTATGATGTGAATTTTGTTCCAGAGGTTCTTTAAACTATGTTCATTTTTTGGATTCTTTTCTCTCGTTTCTTTTCTGATTGGGTGTTTTCTGCTACCTTATTTTCCAAATTGCTGATTTGATCTTCTTCTTAATCTACTCAATTGTTGATTCCCAGTAATATAATCTTCATTTCAGTTATTGTAGTCTTTATTTCTTTATTTTTCTTTATTTTTTTTGTTTCTTTTCTTTTCTTTTCTTTTTTTTTTTTTTTGGTAGTCTTCTTTTCTGACTGACTCTTTTCTTATGTTCTTCTATCTCCATTTATGTTTCCCAGCTCTTTGTTGAAGTTCTCACAAAGTTCATCTACTCTTCCCCTAAGTTCATTGAATGTCCTTATAACCAGTGATCTGAACTCTGCATCTGGTAGATTGCGATTGCTTGTCTCCATTTTGTTTAGTTCTTTTTTTTTTTTTCAGTTTTGTCCTGTTCTTTAATCTGGGACAAGTTTCTTTGTCTCCTTATTTTGGAAGCCTCTCTGTGTTTGTTTCTATGTATTGGGTAGAGCTGCTACATTTCCTGGGCTTGAGAGAGTGGCCTAATGTATTAGGTGTCCTATAGGGCCCAGTGGCACAACCTCCCCAGTCACTTAAGCTGGACACTCCAGGTACACCCCACCCTAGATGGGCTGTGTGCATCCCCCTAAGTAGTTGAGCCTTGATTGTCGTTGGTGCATCAATGGCAGGGATTTACCCTCAGGTCGATCAGCTGAGAGGACTGGCCAAGACCACTGTGAAGGATCTGTTGTGCAGGGGCTAAGCCCACAGAACAGGATTCACTTCAGCATGGCTCTGGTGCACAGCATGTCCACCCCTTGGGTGTGTTACTTGTGCAGGTGCTTTGGTGTTGTCTGAAGCTATTCATTGGGTACACTGGCTTTTGTCCCTTCTGGGAGATGCAGGCCTAGGTCAGCTGCCACCTGTACCTTGCCCAAGGCTACCAGGGCATGAGCTACAGAGTAACTGCTACCAGTGCTGGGCTTAGAGGTGCCCAGGAGAAACTAAACTGCAAGCCAAGGCCAGCTGACACTAGTGCCAAGCTTGGGGCTACTTAGCAAAAAATACAGGGCACACCAAGGCCAGATGCTATTTATTTGAGAGATTTTAGGAAAGTCTGAAGCATGAGCCTAGACAAGCCATTTGTCTGGAAACATCTTAGGTGGTCCTGCAAGTTGGATGGGGCAGGGTCTCAGTCACCAGGGCGAGGCAAATAATATTAGCCAAGCTGATGGAGACTCATATATGGCACCCACCTGTGCCTGCAGGGGTAGTCTTAGCAAAGGAACAATGGCTTCTGCCAAAGGAACAACTACTTCTGTCTGGGAGAAAGTTACCCCTCCAGCCCTCATCCTGATGCCAGACATTTCAGTTCCTCCCTGTATGTTCCTGTCATCTTCCAAGCTGCTGCTGCAGCTCTGGAGCTCACAGAGAGTGAGTCTGAATAAGTCTGTGTGTGAGCCGTAAGAGGAACACCTGGATCTCCTGCAGCCCTCTGTCTCACTCAGCTACAATCCCTGCTGGTTTTCACAGCCAGAAGTTATGAAGACTCATTTTTCAGGTGCTGGAACCCTTGGCTGGGGAGCATGGTAGGGGGCTGGGACCTCTTGCCCCTCAGGGTTTATCTCAGTCACTGCTATATCCCTCCCAATATTTTACCACTACACATAGGTGTTTGACCAGCTTGGTCTGCAACTCCACCCCTCCTACCAGTCTCCATGTGGCTTCTTCTTTATTCTTTAATTATAAGATTTCTGTTCAGTTAGATTTCAGGCAGTTCTCAGTGATGGTTGTTCTGTAGTTTAGTTGTAATTTTGATGTGGGAAGATAGGAGTACCCCATTACCCTATGCCATCATCTTAACCGGACCATTTTTAGCTTATATTTCACAATTTTCCAATGTTACACATACTTTTAGAACAATTCTACCACTTATTATTCCTTAAATATGCCCCCTTTTAAATTTCAGAAAATGTTAAATTTAGCATTTAAGATTATGTTAGAAATATTAATATAACACCATGAAGACTTTACTTTTTATGTTTATATCACCAGTTCCTAGAAATATACTTGGGATATATAATAAGTGTTTAAAATATATTTAATGAGTTCATATAAGAATGAAGGAATTACTCTATTTGCCAGAAATGAATTATCATATTTGTGATAGTTGTATTTTTATTTGGTTCTTTGTTGTTGTTGTTGTTGTTTTATGTATAGTTGTATGTCTACTTGTTTTAATTTCCTTATTAGCTTACATGGGCTTGGAGAGTAGGGACTGTTTACGTACCTGCCTTTCATTTCTTTCCTGCCTGCCTGCCTTCCTTCCTTTCTTCCTCTCTTCCTTCTTTCTTTGCCTCCTTCTTTTTATACCTTTTCTTTCCTCTCTATATTTCTTTCCTGTGCCTATCAATGTGCCTTTCTTTGAATAAACAATTTGCTGAATTTATCTGAGAAGAGATATGGGATAATAGGGGAAGGAAGAAAAAAGTGGAGGGATAAGACGAACGTGGGAAAAGTTTACAAGAAAGTCACTTCTCTCCACATTTCTAAAATTGTCATTGTAATCAGAGATCCCCACCTTCAAAAAGACTATTTTGTAGTCAATCTCCTGAGAGCCCCTTTGACATCCTTGTTCCTCAGACTATAAATGATGGGGTTCAGCATGGGTGTCACTGCTGAGTAGAACACAGAGATTATTTTATCCCTTTCACTCATTATCTTGGAATTTGGCCTCATGTAGGCAAATATTGCTGAGCCATAAAAGAGGACAACAACAGTGAGATGAGAGCCACAGGTAGAGAAGGCCTTGAGCCTGCCCTCCATGGACTGCATCTGGATCACAGTGGAGATAATATGCCAGTAGGAGACAAGGATCAGGGAGACAGGTGCTAGGAGGATGACCACACCCATTGCAAAGATGGCCATTTCCGTGCTGTAGGTATCTGCTGAAGCCAGCTTCAGGAGTGCAGGAGGTTCACAAAAAAAGTGATTAATGATATTGTTCCCTTGGTAGGGCAGATGCAAAGTGAATATGGTGTCCACCAGAGACACAAACGCTCCACTGGCCCAGGACCCGGTAGCCAGCTGGACACATACCCAATGTGTCATGATGGTGGAGTAGTGCAGGGGCTTGCAGACAGCCACATATCGGTCACAGGACATCACCGCCAGCAGCGCACACTCTGTACAGCCAACCAGAAGTAAAACAACTATCTGTGTTGAGCATCCAGCAAAGGAAATGGTTTTTTTCTTTACCAGGAAGTGGACTAGCACCTGAGGGACTGTAGTAGTAGAAAAACAGAGATCAGCAAACGACAAGTTTCTAAGGAAAAAGTACATGGGTGTACGGAGTCTGGAGTCTATACAAGTGAGAACGATGATGAGCAGATTTCCCAGCACAGTCAGCAGGTAGATGATCAGAAAAAGGAAGAAAAGCAGGACTTGAGTCTGTGGATCCTGTGAAAGGCCCAGGAAGATAAATTCAGTCACATAGGTTTGATTTTCTTCTCCCATGAATATTTATATTACTGTTTATAGGCAACACCAAGAAAAGAAACATATATCAGTCAGTTATTTTTAAAAATCTGAGTAATTTAGATATCTTATTAAACAGTATCCAAAATGGCTATGGACTTTCAATCTTACCAGCTTCCACACGTCAGCAAGCAGAGTTTTCTTTTTGCTTAGTAGTTCTGACAATTGAAAGACATTTCTGATTTTTTCCCTCCTTGAATCTTTTATTAGCACCAGAGGGGCAGAAATCATCCTGAATATGCTACATGACCAAACCTTGGTGGGCTACACATAGTCCTCAGAGGACTACAGTGTTGTTCGCAGGGCCTCTTTTCTTTTATGCAGGCTTGAGAAGCAAACAAATTGATGTTGCTGCTTTAAGCCAGTTAGATTTTTATGTTGCAAACTGGCTGATAACATTTATAAAGGCTGATTTTTTTCATTATATTTACAAAATAATCCTGAAGAAGCACTCTGAGCAAGGAATGGGAATTTAAAGGAAGATGAAGTAGTCTGTGATCTTGGTCCTTAAACAAATTCTTCTGACATTTGTTTTCAATGGGAACAGGGTGCTGAGAAACATCAATAAAAATAGCTGTTTCATTGGTTGTTGCATTTAGTGGCATCTTTTAAATATGCCCTCATTTGTTTTTCATACTTTTATCTCTCTTTGCAAAAGGCCTTGGCAGTAATCCTCGTTATCATGTATTGGGCACTCTTGTGGTGCCAATCATTATTAATAGTTTTACATTTTTTACTTTTTATTTTAAATCCCCTTTAAATTCATATGAGGTAGTTGTTATTATCCCCAGTATACAGATGATGTAACAGACTCAAAGAAATTTTCAAACTGGTTCCTCTAAGCCTTCCTCACTCGTTGTGTATCCTGCAATTTTTCTTTCTTAGTCAAAAACTGGTTGTAGATGAGGTTAAACTTTCACCCAATTCTCTCTGCCTATTCCCCACTCGCACTCCTTGAATACAAGCCCATAGATGCTCTTTATTTTCAGGGTTTTAGAGCGAATCTGCTATGGCATAGTTCTCTGTAGACACAAAAATAACAGTCAGGCATATTTTAACAGATATTTTAAAACATTTTAGGGGGTCTTGCCCACATGACAATAGAAAGAATTGAAGGGACAAATATTAAGAAAAATGATAAGGATTATTTGGAGATAATTTGATTGTATATCTTTTAAATATTAAAAAGAGCTAATTCAAGCCTATGATAACTGGTAAGAAATGTGGTCTGGTACAAGATGAAGTAATTGAACTCTTTTTTTCTAGAACTTGCTAAGTTTATATTAATCAAAGAAACTTTTCATGCATTCAGATAGTCCACAGGTGATTACACACCTATGGTGGATTCTCAGCTCCATTTATCAGGAATTAAAGCTAATTAGTTGTTATAAATCATCCTATGATTGGTGAACAGTCTGCAGTTACTTGATTTACATTGTTACATTAACTTTACTTTAACATCCTGTTTTCTAATTCTTTACCAATACTTCCTGTAGTGGCTCCCGATAGTGCATCTATTGACAGTAAATATGGTCAGTTACATTATTCAACATTCCATTTTAAGGTTTGATTACATTCAATTTCCCACAGACTCTTTTAATGTATCATAGCCTATCACATTTTTTTAATACTACCGACTTAATTACAGAACATTCTTGTATTATATATACGTACCAAAAATAAACAAGTAGAAATTTTAGTAAAAACTTTTTAGGCAAAATTTAACCTTAAAATATATACTTAAAGAAACATTCAAGATCTATTTGAAGAAAACTATGAAATATGATGTCTGAGTAAATGAATAGACAAGCTAATTTTATGGATAGAACAACACAGGTTTATAAGGATGTTCATTTCATATGAATCAATCCATAAATTCACTGAAATTCCAAGGTCACAGAAGACTTTTTTAAAGGGAATTTAATAAGCTTATTTTAAATTTATCTAGATGAGTAATTTTATGATAGGAAGTGATGAGGGAGTAAAGGAAATATATCTTATGAGATATAAAGTATATGGTAAAATTTTCCTCCCTTGTTGCTATAGGGTAGACTGAACAGGCATAAAACAATTGGCCAATAAATATGTTATAGAACTGAAACAGGTGCTAGCATATATGAAACTTTAATACATGACAATGGTGGCATCATAAGTATATTACTTTACAAAAAGTATGGGACAATTGCTTACACATTTTAAAACATATGTATACATCTATATAATTATACACATATTTATATTACATTTATATTTAAGGATATTTATATATACATATAATGTAAGTATAAGCAATAATTAAGTCCAAACGAATTAATGATCTAATTTTTTAAAATATTTAAGGTTTCTATGAAATAAGATAGCCTGTCTATCTATCTATCATCTATCTATCTATCTTTATCAACTTATCTATCCAATCTTTGGATGATAAAAATTTTCTTAAACATGTACATAAAAAGAATCACAAAGGAAAATACTGATAAACTTGACAAATAAAAATATCAGACTTCTATGTAGTGGATACCACTATACACAAAATTTAAAAATAAAATAAACCTGAGGAAGTATTTGCAAAAGCCTTAACAGAAAAAGTTTTGTTATTCCTAAAATATAAAGAGCTCTTAAAAATCAATAACAGAAGACATATAATCCATTCCAAAAATTGGGCAAAGGATTTAGATATCCAATTCACAAAAAAAATTAAGTAAAACTGAACAATAAACATGGAACAAAACATGCATGTTAAAATAACAAATGAGATATACAGGGCCTGGCACAAATAAAGCCCCTTCTTAATTACAAAATCATAAACATGTAATCCTGTAACACGACAATATCACAGTCAAGCACGCTGTATGATATTTTAGGTGAAATGTTCAAATTACTGTCCATCTCATGGGAGACATTCACGTACCCTACCAGCCACACTCAAGCAAGGCTTACTTCTGCCAGACCATGTATTTGCCTTCTAGGTAAAAGTTAAAAAGTTATTGTATCCATATTTAATGACTTAGCAAGATGACTATGACAGGTTATTAAATGAAAAGCATGCTATGAGACTCTATGTGTGATATGTCATTTTAATCTTTTAAATGGAGTGTGAATGGGTGTGTGTGTTTATGAGTACATGTGTATTTGCAGTGTGTGCATGTGTGTATTTCCACAGACATTTCTGCTGCAGTGAGAGTCCACTAATCATGAACTGCCCTCATTTGTAAGGAGAGAGCATAGCTCACTGATTGGCAACTGGGACACTGCAGCTAAACCAAAGGGCTTGAATGTTAGCTTTTCTACTTAGTGAATGACCAACAGCAAATTACTTAGGGTTTTTTGTGCCTAGCTTTCCTTATTCATAAAATGGTGACATAAATAATACATATTTTATAGTGTTTATACAGAGAATATATAAAATGTAAGCCATTTAAAGAATTTAGGACAAAGTCTAGCTCATAATGTTATATAATATTTCATTATAATAATGGAATTGTGATCTAGAAGTAACTGTAAAATAAGAAAATAGTTGTTAAGGATAAAGCATAGTAACATGATGGCTGTTGTGTTTGATTAAAGAAAATGCTTGTTCTTCCAAATTTTACCCCTTGCGTTCTTTTGCTCTTTGTTCACTCTTTGGTACTAGCACGGTGTCACTAGCAGAATTCAGGGTGAAGGCCAAATGTGATAGGTACTAGACTGTTTTTTAAATACGTGATTAAATACATCTCCCTGGTCTGAGTTGCTTCTTCAAGGTAGTAAAACGTATATCACTTATCTCTGTTATCTGTATGTCAGTGTCACCTGATACATAGCAGGGGTTTTAAAGTTAATTGAACAAAGAGACTCAGGTTGACACTTCACACCAATACATTCACCATTTCTAGGGAAATGTTATGTGAGAAGAGGGTACTATGTTGGCTGTTGAGATAAGAATTCTGATCCAGGGTTGGAAGGATTTTGGCTTAGAAAAAAATCCCAAGTTTGATCACCAGATTAAAGAGAGTGAGTGAGCTGACTATCAGCATCAAAACCAAAAAGGGTGAGTTCAGTGTGACGGGGAACAAGATACCAGGACCTTCGTATGCCTGCACACAGAGGTGAACATACTCACACAGCCTAGTCTGGCCATCCAGGAATGTCTGACCACAAGAAGATCCTGTCCATGTCCCCTGGGGCAGAAAGGTCAGGTTTTATCCATTCCTGCCCACTCCCAGTGTCCAAACCCAAGTAGCTAACAGGAATGAGAAAGGGATCCCTGAATGGAGAACACTGAGATAGCAAGGGGCAGAAAAGAATGTGGCAGATTAGCTCTAAGTGCAAAAGAAGAGGCAGTCACAGCTCTTGCAATCACTCTAGTATCTCTGATCAACAGCTTACTCCTCCCCAGAGTAAGGGGGTTGCAACCAGAGGGGTTGCAGAGGAGGTCACGAGTCTCTTACTCAGGAGAAGTAGCAAAAAAAGAGAACAGCACATATTCTTGTTAGAAGTCAAGTGGAAAAGAGAGGGGCAGGAGAATGAAAGGCAAAGCCCACCCCAGGGAACAGAGTCAAGATTTCAGACTCTCTAAAAAGGTTACGTTCCCCTAACAACCCTACCCACTCTCACCTGTAGAACTGGTGTGAGACACACACAGGAGTGGGGTCAGCGATGAAGAGGCAAGTTAATGGATGAAAAAAAGATGTGGTTTCTGCAGTCTGTTAATTCATATCCTAATAGGCAAACTCTACTACAGTTTATCAAATGTCCTTGGTAAAGCTTAGAACACGATCTGGGCTGAGTCTTATTCTATCCCCAGCCAAGGAGCACCATTTTATTGAAATCCCAAATTCACAAAGGAACCAGGATGGAGGATTTTCCAGGAAAGAAATCTTTAAGCCTCAGGTCCTAAGCGCCGTTGTAAACAGGGCATTCCCTGGAGCAATCAGCACGGCGGACTTTTGTAAACCTTTCTACAAGGGGAGGTGCCCTAGGGCTTTTTTAGAAAAATTGTAATCACTGTGTCCCCCCAACGACTTTACATTGTTTGTGGGAATGTAGACTGGTTCAGCCATTATGGAAAACAGTATGGAATTTCCTCAAAAAACTAAAAATGGAACTGCCTTTTGACCCCGCAGTTCCACTGCTGGGATTATACCCTAAGAATCCTGAAACACCAATTCAAAAGAACCTATGTGACCTAATGTTCATAGCAGCGCTATTTACAATAGCCAAGTGTTGGAAACAGCCTAGGTGCCCATCAGTAAATGAATGGGTCAAAAAAAACTGTGGTACATTCACACAATGGAATACTATGCAGTAGAAAGAAAGAAGGAACTCCTACCCTTTGCAACGGCATGGATGGAATTGGAAAGCATTATGCTAAGTGAAATAAGCCAGGCCGTGAAAGACAAATACCATATGATCTCACCTATAAATGGAACCTAATCAACAAAACAAACATGCAAACAAAATATAACCAGAGATACTGAAATAAAGAACAAACTGATAGTAACCAGAGGGGAGGAGAGAAGGGAGGGTAATGGGGGAAAGAAGGGGATGGGTCATTAAGGAACATGTATAAAGGACCCATGGACAAAGCCAAAGGGGGGAAGAAATGATGGTGGGCGGAGCAGAGGACAGTGGTGGGGGGAAAATGGAGACAACTATACTTCAACAGTAATTTTAAAAAATTGTAATCGCAAACTAAAATACCTGAATTTTATCTGATGTCAGATACTATACTACTGTTTCTCGAACTAACCTAAGGACCTCTGGAGTCTCTAAGTATCCTGTCAGAATTTTTATTGTTTTCAATAATGATAGTAACACAAAAGGTAGCTGACATCAGTATATTATGCATTGTCTAGATGAAGCCAGGGGATTTCAGAATGCTTGTCTGCAACTGTATTCAAAATGCTTTAATTGCTAATGGGGAAAATCAAACAAAAAAAGTAATAAGAGGTACATGATGCTGTTTAAGCTGCCCCAACTGTTTAAATATGGGCTTTATTGTAGTATTTAAATACTGAAGTACTGTTAGAACTAAGTCAGCATATAACACAGGGCCACATAAACAAGTCCAAAAGGAAATTCTTGACCCGCTCCCTGCAAACCTTGCTCTTTTTGAGCCTTTCCCATTATACACAGAGTTTCTCAGATCAACGACTTAGCAGAAATATTTCATTTCTGTCTTTTTTTGTCTTGTACATCCTATCTACCCAGATGCCTTACCGCCTTCTCTGTTTCTCCACTTCCATAACTTAGTTAAGACCATCATCTCTCCCCTGAGCTACTGCAATAGAGCTCACTCTTTGTGATTGCTTTTCTTGCTTCCATGCTTTTCTTCCTACAATCCATTCTCCACACAACACTCAAAGTGACCTTTTAAAAGTATAATATTGGGATGGCTTTCAATTGAACGTAAAATAAAATTGATCCCCTTTTTGGGATTTTCAAGGTGATAATGGGTTGAATTGTATCATCCAAAGAGATATGTCCACTTGGAACCTCAGAATGTGAC
This sequence comes from Mormoops blainvillei, assembly GCA_004026545.1. Taxonomy (NCBI): domain Eukaryota; kingdom Metazoa; phylum Chordata; class Mammalia; order Chiroptera; family Mormoopidae; genus Mormoops; species Mormoops blainvillei. Next base: position 25,441 of record PVJD01014775.1, read on the forward strand.
CTTATATGGCATAAAGCTTGGTGAAAATGTAATTAAGGGAAATCTCAAGCCAAGATCATCCTGGATAAGGGTGGACCCTAAACCCAATGACAGTTGTCCTTTTAGGAAGGGGAGAAGACACAGAGACAGAAGAAAGAAGGCATTGTAGAGAAAAAGGTAAAGATTGGAGTTATGCCACCAGAAGCCAAGGAATGCCTAGAGACAAAAGCTGAAGATGCAAGGAAGACTCCTCCCCTAGAGCCTTCTGAGGGAGGGTAGTCTGCAGATTCCTTGATTTTAGACTTTTGACCTCTAGAACTATGAATTTCTGTTGTTTTGAGCCATAAAGTTTGTGATAATTTGTTATGGCAGCCCTAGGAAACTAACAGAAGTTCCTACTGTTATGAGAGAAACTCAGCTCTTCTTGCCAATGCAGTAAAGAATTATAGATTAGGAAGCCCATTGGCACGCAAGCGAAGTTTATTAGTGCTAAGTCCTAGTGGGAGAGGAAAACCAAGGGTGGCAAAAGCAGGGGTGGCAAGAGAACAGTGACCAGACCCCAGGTGGCCAAAAAAGAGAGAGGGGTGGCCAGGGCACCCCATGGGGCAAAAGAGCCAAGAGAGTGGTCGGGGCCTCCTGTGTGGCAAAAGGGCCAAGGGAGAGTCCTTTGTTCTGAAGACTTGCATAGCTGGCGGGACGGGGGTAAAGAAGTTTACATATTGACTGTCAGATAAAGGTGGTGCCAGCTTTCCCCCAGTGAGATGTGACTACCCACACGTAGGTATGTGTGAGGGTCTGTTAGCCAAAATCCTTATCTTGCTCCAGACTCCATTTGTCCATTTTGCATACGTAATGGGAGGCAGGCAATTAACCGAAGTTGCTTTATGAGCTTTTTCTTTGGGCACTGTGGACCTCCTCCCCTTCCCCATTCTAGGCCTTGGGATAAATACACAGCCCCAAGGTTTTCCTTTTCCCAGCTAGTGGAGAAGATGCACACAGATTTCCAAGGGCTCGCCCTCTCGTGCGCTATCATAGTTCTGCTTGTTGTTCAGAATGCCTGGCAATCTTATGGGACCGGCCTCAGGACTACCAGGTCGATGGGTGAGACATGTCTTCCTTGGCTTTTAGCCTCCTGTATTAAGTTCTTTGTTAGATTGTAATGGTGAGGGCCCTGCCTTTATTTCCCCTCTGGCCGCTCATTCCTAGCTGCTATATAACACTCCCCCACCGCACCCCCCCCAGTAATAGGAACCCAAATCTTGGGGACTTCGGGCTCAGGACTGCCGGGTCGATGGGTGAGACATGTCTTCCTCCTCCTGCCTGCCTTGGTTTGCTTCTATCCTACCTAACACTACCACTTTGGCCTCTGCCTGTTTCTGTGATCTCATTCCTCGTCACTCTCCCTGTCTCTCATCAGCCTCCAGACACTCTGACCTTTCTGTGTCCCGATCCTCAGAAAACTTATTCCCGTGCAAACCATTTAGATTCTGTTCGCTCTGCCTGCACCCTCTTTCCCCAAATCTCTCCCTGGTTGGTTCGTTCTTTTCAACTTTCTTGTCACGGGATAAACATTCATTTCTCTAAGATGTAAGATAGCTTCTTTAACTGAAATGTCACTGTCTTAGGCTTTTCCTGGCCACCTGCTTAAAAGTGCAACCCACCCTCCTTACCTTTGTTTTCTCATAGCACATATTACCATTAGACATATTATGTGTTTTATTTATTTATTTATTCACCTTCTTCTAAAATGTAAGCCTATGGGGATAGGAATTTTCAACTTCATTCATTGCACTATATAGTCAGCATCTAGAAGAGTTCTCAATACATATTTAGTTAATAAATGAATTAGATATTTATTGAATAAATGAACTCAAATTGTGCTAGTGAAATCAATGTCATGTGGTAGGACCTCCTACAAAGTTACAGTCATACAACTTGTGGCATAAATAAAAGAAGACTTATTTTTTTCAAAAACTGAAAAACTATTTGCTTTAGAAAACATGGATATTTCCCAGAATGTGGTGACTTCATTAGCTTAGTAGTTCCTCACCCAGGTTCTGCACAGTCATTAATGTAGTCTGCCATC
>PVJD01014776.1:0-27654 GCA_004026545.1 Mormoops blainvillei
GATAATATTGAAATAAAATATTTCAATTTTGTACAAGCTTAATGCTCTAATTATAACACCATATTTCATATATTATTTTAAAGAAAATAAAAGCACTCTGTAATATTTAAAAATATCACAGCTTTCAATGTAACATTTTAATAAATATATAAAATCAAAGTAGATTTAAACTGCAAATTTAAATGCAAAGGTAAAGATTTTTCATCTAGGATTTTTATAGTTTCACGACTTACATTTAAGCCTTTTATCCATTTTGAGTTTTTTGTGTATGGAGTAAGTTGGTGGTCTAGTTTCATTTTTTTGCATGTACCAGCCCAGTTTTCTCAAAACCACTTATTGAAGGGACTGTCTTTGCTCCACTGTATGCTCTTGTGACCTTCGTCCAATATTAATTGGTCATAAAGGTGTGGGTTTATTCCTTGGTTCTCTGTTCTGATCCATTAATCAATATGTCTGTTCTTATGGCAACACTGGGCTGTTTTTATGACAGTTGCCTTATATCAGAAGTTGTGATACCTCCAGCTTCATTCTTCTTTCACAAGATTGCTCAGGCTATTTGGGGTCTTTTGTGGTTCCATATAAATTTTTTGGTTATTTGTTCTAGTTCCATGAAATATGCCATTGGATTTTAATAGGAACTGTGTTGAATGTGTAGTTTGCTTTGGGTAGAATGAACATTTTAATAATGTTAATTCTTTCAATCTATAAACACGATATGTTTCCACATATTTGTATCTTCCTGTTTCTTCACTGGGAGTACAGGTCTCTTACTTCACCGGTTAAATTTATTCCTTGGTACCTTATTTTTTTCTTATTCTTGCATTGGTAAATGGACTTGTTTTGTTAGTTTCTTTTTTTGATAGCTCATTATTGGTGTGTGAAAATGCCATCATTTACTGGGTATGTTCATAGTAGCCTTATTTACAATAGCTGAGATTTAGAAACAGCCTAAGTGCCCATCAGTAGATGAGTAGATCAAAAAGCTGTTGGTATGTTTACACAATGGAATACTACACAGAAGATAAAAAGAAGAAACTTACTTTTTTTGGTTTGTTTTCATTGAATTTTAAAAAAGCTAATATTGCTCACTTACGGTTGTCCCTTTCTTTCCCCCATATCTCTACCCTGCCCTGCCCACCCCCACTCCCACATTCACTGAAGGGGGGGATTGAACGTGGGAAACTCTTGCATTTTGCAAGAGCATGGGTGGACCTAGAGAATATTATACTAAGTGAATTAAGCCTGTCAGTAAAAGACAAATACCACATGATTTCGCTTATTGTGGAATCTAATGAACACAGCAAACTAATGACAAAATGATAGCCAAAGTTTATGTGGGTGAAACAGACAGACAGCTGCCAGAGGAGAGGGGATGATGGGATGAGAGATGGTGAAGGGATTGACCAAAAAACATTTATGCGCAACCCATGGGCATGAACAGCAATATGGGGATTGACCTAGGGAGAGGAGAGAGTGGGGCTGGGTGGAGGTGGGGAAAGGGAAGAAAAGTAGAAACAACTGTAATATAATAAATAATATAAGCAAATAAATAAATAACAAAAATATTGAGGAAAATCCTTACAAAAACTGTTAGCTCAAAATGTCAGAAAAGTATCTGATGTTATGTTTTATTTTGTAGTAAATTAATTTACCTAGTACTGTACAAAATATGTTTTTAAATGGAAAACCAAAACCTACATAAATTCAATTTTGCCAAGAAAAAAAAAGATTTTTTTATATGCTCATGTTTATTTTATGCAGTTTATTTCATTTTTCGTTTCAGCTCTATTGAGGTATAATGGATTTAAATTATTATAACCTATTTAAAATGTACATCATGGTTATTTGATCTATGTATGAGGGCTGTCCAAAAGGCATCCAGCCATGTCCTATGAAAAATAGAGACATTTATTGAAGAAGGTACAAGATACAAGAAACATTGGACATAGGACAGTGATGCCTCAGTCCCCTTTAAAGTAGGCACCTTGGGATCTCACACAGTTCCCCCAGTTGCCATCAGCTGCCCTGTTGTGTTTTCCTGAATTTCATTGACAGCTTGAAATCTCTTCCCTTTCAAAGGTGACTTTAGTTTTGGGAAAAGCCAGAAGTAGCTGGGTGCTGAATCTGGGCTGTAGGGGGTCTGAGTCACCTGGGTGATTTGATGTTTCACCGAAAAACTCTGTATGAGATGTGATGCATGGGGGGCGCATTGTTGTTATGAAGCTGCCAATCACCAGTTGCCTATAGCTGTGGCCTTCTGAATCGTCGAATAGTTTCTGCAGAGAAATGTTCAAGCTTAATGAAAAATTTAATGCAGATTCATTGCTCTACTCATTCAGTACTTTTGAATGTGATGGCCACACAGTACACCTACTCACTCAACTGCTTCTACTGCCTCCATTGACTAGTACACTGAAGTCGTCATTGTTCACATCTATGCATTCCAGTCCACTTTCCTTGGCTACCAGGTTACAGCAATATCACGCAGACTGTTCCCATCATATTAACAATGGCTGGACTTTTTTTGAACAGACTAAATAATATAAATACACATATTTATAAGTATTAATTCAATTATTTATTCATTTAGCAGATATCTGCATTTCATATTTGTAATACAGATGCTAAAATGCATGATAAAAATGTAAAAATAAAAATTTTATTTTTTAAATTTTTGCTAATGATATAAACAAGGATAAAAATTATTCATCAATAGAAAAATTGAAATTATATTGACAAAACCAGCAAGATCTTTCCCAAATAATTAGCTAGAGCTACAGATAAGTTGTACAGCATGACTTGTGGGTGCCTAAACCAGAAACATTTTTCTTCTCAGTCTTGCCTGACAGATGATATTTCCTGACATTTTTTACATCTCAGTAGTTTGTTCTGAACTCTCTGATTTCAGTCTATCCCAACACACTCGTATTTACAACGGAATGAGTAAAGGGAGGGCCGGATGTGCTGCTCCCAAACCCATTCTGATTCTTAGTTGGGTACACTGTCCCTAGAAAATATTCCATTTCCTAGTTATTTATATATGTATATAAAATAACTATTTACATATATATATAAATAACTAGTAAAATGGAATATTATTCAGTCACGAGAAAGAAGAAAATCCTGCCCTGGCTGGCATGGCTCAGTGGATTGAGCACTGGCCTGTGAACCAAAAGGTCACCAGTTTGATTCCCAGTTAGGACGCATGCCTGGGTCGCAGGCCAAGGTTCCTAATAGGGGACGCACCAGAGGCAACCACACAGTGATGTTTCTTTCCCTTTCTTCTTTCCTTCCCCCTCTAAAAATAAATAAAATATCTTTTAAAAAGGAAATGCTGCTATTTGGGACAAATTGGATGGAACTTGAGAGCATTATACTAGTAAAATAAACCAGAGAGAGAAAGACAAATACTGCAAGGTATGATGTATATGTGGAAAATAAGTCAATCTCATAGAAAGAGAGAGTAGAACCATGGTTGCCAAGGTCTGGAGGTGGGGAAAATAAGGAACAGTTGTTAAAATGGTACCAACTTTTAGCTATACAGTGGAAAAGACCTGGGGATCTAATGTAAAACATGGTGACTGTAGTTGCTAACACTGCATTGTATCCTTGAAATTTGCTAAAAGACTAAAACAAATATTCTCACACATAAGGAAGATAAACCCTATGAGGCAATGGATGTGTTAGTTAACTAGATGGAGGGAATCCTTTCACAATGTACATCTATACAGGATATTATTCATTCATTAGTCTAAAGACCCTTAGGTTATTTCCATATATTGGCTGTTGTAATAAAACTGCAATATCCATGTTTCCTTTATACTTGCTCCTTGACAACCTCTCCACAGTCCTCTCTGGCTACTGTCAATTTGTTCTTTACTTCAGTGTCGCTGGTTATATTTTACCTGATTGTTTGTTTTGTTGATTCGATTCCACTTATAGGTGAGATCATACGGTATCTGTCTCTCACCACCTAGCTTATTTCACTTAGCATAATGCTCTCCAGTTCCATCCATGCTGTTGCAAAGGGTAGGAGCTCCTCCTTTCTTTCTGCTGCATAGTATTCCATTGTGTAAATGTACCATCGTTTTTTGATCTACTTATTTATTGATGGGCACTTAGGTTTCTTCCTAAGGCCACAGCTATAGGCAACTGATGATTGGCAGCTTCATAACAACAATGCGCCCCCTCATGCATCACATCTCATACAGAGTTTTTTGGTGAAACATCAAATCACCCAGGTGACTTGACTATTGTAAATTGTGCTCCTATGAACTTTGGGGTGCATAGGTTCTTTTGAATTGGTGTTTCAGGATTCTTAGGGTATAATCCCAGCAGTGGAATTGCTGGGTCAAAAGGCACTTCCATTTTTAGTTTTCTGAGGAAATCCCATACTGTTCACCACAGTGGCTGCACCAGTCTGCATTCCCACCAACAGTGTACTAGGGTTCCCTTTTCTCCACAACCTCACGAGCACTTGTTTATTGATTTGTTTATGGTGGCCATTATGACCAGTGTGAAGTGGCATCAAAGCCAAAGGGGTATCGGTTTGAGGTTGGGAGGTGGGGCTGTGTAGGAAGGCGAGGAGTGGAAGAGGCAAAATGGAGACAACTGTACTTGAACATCAGGAAAAAAATTTACATAAGGAAAAAAATGTTTCTCTTTCTCTCTCATCCCCTCTCTCTAGAATGATAAAAATAATAATACTGCAGTAAATGTAAAGGTGCATAAGTCTTCTAAAATTAGTGTTTTCATATTCTTCTGATAAATACCTAAAGGAGGAATTGCTGGATCATACGGTAGTCCTAATTTTCATTTTTTGTGAAATCATAATGTGTTCCCTAGTGGTTTTACCAATTTACATTCCCACCAACAGTACATAAGGTTTCCTTTTCTCCACATCCATGCCAACACTTGTTATTTCTTGTTTTTTAGATAATAACCATTCTAAAAGAATTATGGTAATATCTCATTGTGGTTTGATTTGCACATCCCTGATGGCTAGAGATGTTGAGCATCTTTTCATGTTGGCTATTTATATGTTTTTGGAAAAATGCCTATTCAGTTTCTTTGCCCATTTTTAAACAGATTGCTTTTTGCAAACTGAGTTGTATGAGTATATAATTTGATGTTAACTTTTTATCAGAAATGTGACTTGTAAATACTTTCATTCTATGGAATGCTTTTTCATTTTGATCGTATCTACTAAATCCCTTTATCTTTCCTCTTTCTCATTCTTTTAAACTATTTTTTGTGTTCACCTACAGTTGACATACAATATTATATTAGCTTCAGGTGTATCACATAGTGATTAGACATTTATATAACTTACAAAGTGTTCACCCTGATAAGTTCAGTACCCATCTGACACCATACATAGTGTTTGCAATATTATTGGCTATGTTTCAAATACTTTACATCCCAAGACTGTGTTTATAACTGGCAATTTGCACATCTTAATCCCTTCCCCAGTTTTACCTGTCGCACCAACTCCCTCCCATCTGGCAGCCATCAAATTGTGCTCTGTATCAATGAGTTTCTTTCTGTTTCATTTATTTTCTTTTTTAGGCTCCACATATAAATGAAATTATATTTGTCTTTCTATGTCTGACTTACTTCACTTAATATAATACCCTCTAGGTACATTAATGTTGTCATAAATGGCAAGATTTTACTCTTTTTTTGTGTGGCTGAGTATATTCTGTTGCATATATGTACTACGTCTTCTTTATCCATTCATCTATTGATGGACACTAGCACTACTTCCATATTTTGAATATTGTAAATAATACTGCAATAAATATAGGGATTCGAATTAGTTTTAGGTTATTTTTGATAGGTACCCGGAAGTAAAATTGCTGGGTCCTTCCGTGTCTCTTGTTTTAGCCTTTGTTTTAAAGTCTGTTTTGTCTGATATAAGTATTGCTACCTCAGCTTTTTGTTATATCCATTTGCAGCAAATATCTTGCTTCATTCCTTTACTTCCAGTTTGTAAGTGCCTTTTGATCTAAGTGAGCCTCTTGTAGGCAGCATATGTATGGGTTTTGTTTTCTTACCCATTCAGTCATCCTATGTATTTTGATTGGAACATTTAGTCTATGTACATTTTAAGTAATTACTGATATGTATGCAATTATTGCCATTTTATTATTCATACTGTTTTTCTTCTTCTTCTCCTCACCTCCCCCACTGCCTTCCCTTTCTGTTCCCCTTCCCCCATCTCCTCCTCCTCCTCCTTTTCCTTTAACATTTTATGTAATACTGGTTTGGTAGTAGGAACTCCTGTAGCTTTTTCTTGTCTGGGAAACTCTTTATCTGTCTTTTCATTCTAAACGATAGTCTTGCTGGGTAGAGTAACCATGGTTGTTTGTTCTTGCTTTTCATAACTTTGAGTATTTCATGCTAATTCCTTCTGGCCTAAGAAGTTTCTGTTGAGAAATTGGCTGACAGTCTTATGAGAGCTTCCGTGATTCTCTCTTTCATATAAATGGCCAACAGATTTATGAACAGGTGCTCAACTTCACTAGCTGTTAGGAAAATGCATATCAAAACTGCAGTGAGATACCACTTCACACCTGTTAGAATGGCTGTAATCAACAAAGCAAATATTAACAAGTATTGGAGAAGTTGTGGATAAAAAGGAATCCTCATTCACTGCTGGTGGGAATGTAAACTGGTACCGCTGCTATGCAAAATTATAGAGGCTCCTCAAAAAATTAAGAATAGTTACCTTATGACCCAGTAACCCCTGGGTAGCTGTCCCAAAATTTTGAAAATATTTATTTGCAGGGATATGTGCACCCCTCGGTTCATTGCAGCATTATTAACTATGACCAATTTATGGAACTACTGAAGTGTTCTTAAATGATTGAATAAAGAAGATGTGGTACATACACACAATGGAATACTACTCAGCCATAAGAAAAGATGAAATATGACCATTTGTGACATCATTGGTTCTTGAGAATATTGTGTTATGTGAAATAAATCAGAGAAAAGTGAAAAAGAATAGGATTTCACTCACATGTGGGATATAAAGCTGAAAGTAATAGATGAACAAACAAGAAAATTGAAGAAGCAAAAACTCATAGACACTGATTATAGTATGATGGTTACCAGAGGGAAGTGGGGTGGGGAGTAGTAAAGGTTAAAAGGGGTCTAATATATGGTGATGGAAGAAAATTTGACTTTGGGGAATGGGCACACAATGCAATGTACAGGTGATGTATCATAGAATTGTACACTTAAAGCCTATAATAATTTATTAACTGATATTACTCTAATACATTAAATTTTTAAAAAGATTCTCTCTTTGTCTTTAACCTTTGACTTTTTAAATATAATGTCTCTTAATGTGGGCCTTTTCAATTCATGTTTATTTTCCTTCACAGGTTAGGGAAATTGCAGTCATTATTTCTTCAAAAGGGTTTTAATCCTTCTGGTACTCCTATGATGCCACTTTGCTGCACTTGATATTGTCTCAGAGGTCTCTTAAACTATCTTCATTTAATTTTTTTCTTTTTGCTATTTTGATTGGTGTTTTCCACTACTTTTTTTTAAAGCACTGATTTATTCTTCTGCTTCATCTAATCTGTTGATCACCTCTAATTTATTATTCATCTGTTATTATATTCTTTATTTCTGACTTTTTTTTATGATTTCTACCTCCATTTTTGTGGTTTATGTCCTTTAATTAAACTTCTTACTGAGTTCTTTCTCCTGACTTCATTGAGCATCCTTATAACCAGTGTTTTGAACTCTGCATCTGGTAGATTGCTAGTCTCCATTGTGTTTAGTTCTTTTTCTGGAGTGTTGTTTTTTCATTTGAGACAAGTTTTGTTGTTTCTAATTTTGGCTGACTCCCTGTGTTTGTTTCTATGTATTAGGTAGATTTTCTAAGTCTCCTGGTCCTGGTAGAGTGGCCTTATATAGTAGGTGTCCTGTGGAGCCCCGTGGTGCAGTCTCCCTGGTCACCAGAGCTGGATGCTCCAAAGATGTCCTTTGTGTACATTGTGTGTGTCCTCTTGTTATAATTTTACCTTGATTGGTACTGGCACATCCATGAGAAGGATGACCCTCAGCACACTGGTTATGAGGAATGGCCGTGACTGCAGTGGAGTTGTTGTGCAGGAGCTTACGTCACAGAGCAGGATTCTCTTTAGCGGGGCCCTAATGCCTGCTGAGTATGCCCTTTGGGTGTGTTGTTTGTGGACCTGGTTGGGTGGTGCTGTGCTGTGGTCTGAAGCTGGTCACCAGGTGTGTTGGTTCTCAGCCCTCTTGCGAGGTGCTCTGGTACAGACCAAGGTCAGCCACTGCCTACGCCTCGCTAGGGGCCACCTGGTATAAGCTGCAAAATGACATGAAGATGATTGCCAATTTTGCTGGGCTTGAAGGCACCTGGGAGAAGCTAAGCTGCAAACCATGGCCATCTGCTACCAGTGCCAGGCTTGGGGTACGTGGCATGCTGAGGCTGGATGCCATTTGTTTGGGGTTTTTGAACCTTTGAGAGTTTTTAGGAAAGTCTGCAACTTTAGCTGATACGGGCCATTTGTATGAAAAGGCCACCGGAAGTGGCCTGGGTGGGTGAGATTTCAGGGTATCATCAGGTGGAGTGAACATTTGATGGAGGCTCAGACTTGGTACTGGTCTGCTTCTGCAGACTAGGTAGGAGGAAGGCTGAACAAAGGAATGCTAGTATCTTCCGGGACTTCTGCCTGGGAGAAAGCAGCCCCTCCATCCCTCTCATTGAAGCCAGGCATTTCAGTTCTTTCCAGTATGGCTCTGGTTTTTTCGCGATGCTGCCCCAGCACTGAGGCTCAGGGTAAGTGATTCCATCAGTGAGTAAATCCATGTGTGGGCCCTTTAAGAGGAATGCATAGCACTCCAGTAGCCCTCTGTTTGAGACACAGTTCTCATTTATTTTCACAACCAGAAGTTATGGGGACCTCTATTCCTTGTGCTGGAACCCTGCTCACGGGGACCTGCCATGGGGCTGGGAACCCCTCAATCCTCAGGGGGAATCTCTGTAGCCAAAATATCCCTCCTATTTCTTACCCAACACACTTGAGGGCGGGGCCTGCCTATTCTACATCGTCTCCCCTCCTGCTATTCTCATTCTGGCTTCTTCTGTATATCCTTAAATATAACACATCTGTTCAGGTACTTTTATAACAGTCGTTCTGTAGTTTAGTTGTATTTTTGATGTGATTGTGGGAAGAGATGAGCACAGTACTTACCTCATGCTTTTTTTTTTTTTTTTCTCCTCTGTGTGGAGGAATTCCACTGCCTGGAATTCAAATTCACTGATCCTTTCTTCCATTTTTCTAGTCTGTTGTTGAACCCTTCCATGAATTTTGCAGTTCAGTTATATTCTTTAGCTCTATGATTTCCATTTGGTACTTTTTAATATTTTCTTATCTTTTTGTTGAAATTTTCACTTTGTTCATCCATTGGTCTGCTAACCTTGGTGAGCATCTTTTTGATGACTATTTTGAACTTTTTATCAGGCAAATAACATGTCTATTTCATTAAAGTCTGTTTTGGAGTTTTACCTTGTTTTTTTAGCTGGGAGAATATTTCTTTGTTACTAAATCTTTCTTCCTTCTCTGTGTTAGTTTCTATGTATTAGATAAAACAGCCACTTCTCCCAATCTTGATGGATGGTCTTGTACAGGAGATGAACATCATTACTCAGCCTGGCCTGAGCTCTTGGTTGTCTCAAATCTTTGTGATCGCCCAAGCTGCCTTGTTTTTACTTGAGAGTGTGCCAAGACCAGTTTTGATATGGATGTTTTTTCATTCACTTGATGTGTAGGAGTCACTCAGTTTCTGGGTTTCTTTCATAGGGAATTGCCCCACATTAACTATAGATTGAGATGAGGTGAGTTCAGGAGCCTTCTGTTTTGCCATCTTGGACTGGAACTTTAAAACTAACTACATAATAGTATGCGCATCACATAATTGAGACTTGAAAACACCGATGCATTTAAATTTTATTCCTATGACTATTAATGTAATACTTTTTCTTGGTGATTTTGCTACTTTTATCATCAAACTTCTCTTTTTTTATAAATATTCCTTACATACTTTAAAGGATTTCTGAAATTTAGATTTCCTTATGACTTTCTTAACCACATCTATGTTTATATGTTGTGAAATTACTATAAGTTTTGATAATCTCTTTACTAAATCTCCTGTGTTCCCAATAGGTCCCTCTCTTCTGACACACTGTGAGCTAAAGAACAAGACCAATGCATTTTTATGGTATCTAACTGAGGAAGCATTTTAGCAGTGATTCTAGATGGAACAGAAGCAGAGAGGCAAAAGAAGTTTATATTTATAAACGTGTCAAAATTTGATAAGTAATGATAATATAAACATTACTTGCCAAGGACCATTTAGATCTAAGCATTTCAGTTAAAATAATATTGTTTCTAGGGTTTATTAATCTTTTATTGGAATTCTGTGTTTTGGATTTGAGCTGGGGTGTTTTAGTTTTATGAAAATATTTGTGTTCATTTTATCTGTATTTAATACATAAAATACCAAAATATAGCTATTGAAAAGACATGGAAAAAACCAGCATCCTCTGATAGGTGATTAGATAAAGAAGATGTGGTAAACATATACAGTGGAATACTCCTCAGCCATAAGAAAACATGGAACACTGTCATTTATGACAACATGTATATATCTTGAGAATATCATGGTAAGCAAAATAAGTCAGACAGAAAAAGTTAAGAACCATATGATTTCATTCATATGTGGGATATAAAACTGAAGGCAACAAAAATTTAAAAACAACACAAAAACTCATAAACATAGACAATAGTGTGGTAGTTACCAGAGGCATGTGGTTAGAGGTAGTAACAGATAAAGGGAGTCAAATACATGCTGACAAAAGATTTCACTTTGGATGATGGGAACACCTGCAATATGCAGATGATGTATCATAGAATTGTACACTTGGAACCTGTATAATTTTATTAACCAGTGTCGCCCCAATAAATTTAATTTAAAAAAATAAGCAAAATTTTAGGAGTTTAAATTAAATTTATTTCATGTCATCCAAATTAAGATACAAGCAACCACTGTTAAATAAACAAAAAATGTTATCCTTCTTGAGTTCTTTTATTTTTCACCATGCTGTTCTTTCACAAAGTTTTAATATTTCCATGCTACTTGATTGTATATTTGAAAAATAATAGTAGCAACAACAGGAATATCAACAGGAGTAACACTTATTTTTGAAAATTTACTCTGTGCCTGAAATAGTTTGTATACATACGAAATCTTATGTCTCATAATATTGTCATGACTATATATTACTCCCATCTTACCAAAGATACTGAGCCTTATATGTTTAGAATTTGTTTTGAGTAATTGAATTCATTTGTGTAAGGCTGTATTTTACAAAATTTAATAATTATCATGTTGTGCTACTAATGAAGATGGATATAATTATAGCTTCCTATCACTTATCCTTTACTATAGAGTTTTAGAATGTGCTCAGTCACTTAAAATTAAATGGCACTAATGACCCAGCAACTTAACCCATGAGACATTGTCACCTACAGAATAAAATTATAATGAAATTTTTTAAAATACTCAATTATTTCAATTAACAGACTTTGAACTTCTAAAGTGCTTTTTGAGCTATACCTTTATAGGTTGTAACAATTCTATTCATAGATTCTAAGCATAGGGCTGCACCATATAATATAAAGTACTGAAATTATTTTTATGTGCTACATGTATATTCTAATTTGTAAGCTTAAACAGTAGTATTAGGATCAATTTTCTGAGCACTCTACCATACTGTACTTTACTTTCCTCTGTTACATTCTAACATAAATTAGGATAAATTTTGATGTAAGGAATGGTCTTTAATGTATGCCTTTACACTAAGAAACTATCATAAATCATATTTTTGGGTCTCAGGCTGACCATGTCTTAAGTGTGATCTGAACATGGTGGCCACATTAGAAATTCAATACCTCTGTGGATTTTTATAAAATCTTTCACAAACGATGAAGTATAGCTTGTGAGTGATTCGACCATGGGAAGTGAAACCAGATCTTTGATTAAGAATCTATTTTTGTTTTTTACAGATAAATTCCATGGACTAACCCTTTAATTATGGGCAGCTATTTTTTAAAAAATATTTTATTATTTTTAGAGAGGGGAAAAGGAGGGTAAGAAAGAGGGAGAGAAACTTGATGTGAGAGAGAAACATCGAGTGGTTGCCTCTTGCACACACCCTAACAGGGGACCAACTCACAACCCAGGCATGTGCCCTGACTGGGAATCGAACAAGCGACCTTTCACTTTGCTGGACAACACTCAACCAACTGAGCCATGCTGTTCAGGGCAGGCCAACTGCTTTTAAATCCTCGTTTTTTAACTTCTAAAATGTCCTTCGTATACTCAAAAATAGGCTAAATTAATTGAACGAAGAGTGACTTGTCTTCATCTGCCGCCCTTTAATACACATATCTAATATCTTACAGTAGAATCAATTATGATGAATCCTTAAGGCTAATGTCTAAAAACTCAACTATCTCTCCCCAGACTTAGTTGAGACTAAGTCATATGTTAGGTGATGTTCTTCATTAGTCAGTTGTCATTAATTTGTATCATAAATCAATCTCTACTAAGAATAGCAACACTAGACCAAGAAACTTCTGACAGAAAAGCTCCACAGGGAGGCCTGAGAAAGCTAGTATCTTATTTAATTCTGACCCCTTGACAACAGCAGGACACTTGGACGCATTTAGCTAATTTGTTTCTGTTTTTGTTTTAATGCTAATCTTCTGAACACTTACCCTGGTGAAAAAGCAGAGAGAGGGGGTCAGGTACTAGGAATGTAGAGGGAGGAAAAAAGGGGGGGGGACAATGGAGGAAGGGTGGAAGGAGGGGAAGGAGGGAGGGAGGAAGAAAAGGAGCAAGGGAATTCATTTGGAAGTATCACATCACCTGGAAATAAGAAACAATATTTTACCAAAATATATCCCTACTGGATAAATGACAGCAGTTTCATAATTCAGTGCCACTGCTTGTCAAAGATTTGAGCTTGTGCTGATGCTGACTAGCAGCATTGTTTTTGAAGAGTGAAATGGGAAGGGAATAGGATTTTGAAGAGCTGACTTAATGTTTTGGAGATTTGTAAAGAGTTGAAAATGGTACTTAAATTACTGAAAGGAATACATTTTAATTTAAAGATAATTATAACTTCAGAAATGGGGAGTGTTTATGCTGTCTTTTAGTACTATCATTTTAAATTCTCCTTGACATTTGTAACAAAAATATATCTGGTGTTGTGTACACTTACTAATTATTAGCTGTTTTTTAAAAAACATAAACTTAAAATATCAAAAGACCATTTCTATCTCAATTATATTTCTCATGATAATCATTCTCCATGAGAATGGTTTTTATGTGGCTAATTACAGAACAAGCTGTTCTTTGGAGTAAGAAATGGTTTACTCACTTGCTCATTAGCCAAGAATAATTTTATTGTGCCTGGTAGTAAGTGTCATGTTAATTCACAAACAATATTATCTAATGAGTAAAGCTAAAAACTAAATAATAATTGATATGTTATTATCATGCTTCACTTTATCAATTGTAATCATTTGCATATTTGAAGTATATCTTCTCAATTTGTGATTCCTCAATTTTATAAGTAAATTGTATTCTCCGGAGTTTCTTAATAACACTGGAGCATGTTCATACAAAATTTTTACAAAATATCTGCTCAATATGGACAAAGCCTTAGCATATTACTAAATATAGCTGAATTTAAAAAGTGTTTGTTAATGTCAGGTTAATCACTGCAGATCCTACCCAGATCTCAGAATGTTCTATTTTATATATACTATTGAAATAAGAATAATGTTCTTTTGTTATTATTGTTCAGTTTCAATATACATGTTCTAGTAAACTTCTGAGCACCAAAGCCCACTTTGTGTGCACCATATAATTTGTGATAAATGTTGTCCCACCTTAACTTATTAATAATATTTTTTACTTTTTCAATACAGGTAATGGATTAGGAATTAGAATTGTGGGTGGTAAAGAAATCCCTGGACATAGTGGAGAAATTGGAGCCTATATCGCCAAGATCCTTCCTGGGGGAAGTGCAGAACAGACAGGGAGACTTATGGAAGGTAAGAATAAGGATTTCAAATAAATTAAAATAAATGAACTCATATAAATATATACTAATTTAATATGCATATGTCTTTTTTGCTTTCTAGGAAATCCTTTTCTTATGGTTGTGAACTTTTTGTATAGTAATATAAAAGAAGATATGTTCACAACTATATTCATTTTATTTTCAATTGTATTATCCTTTTGACAGTTTGTTTGCTATGGGAATATATCTTATTTAAGAAATAGTTTAGTCAAGATTTTTTACTGACTGTGGAAAAATTATAAATAAGAGGTATTTTGGTTGTAGGGATTAATGTTTCATAAATTCCAAGGAAAAGTATATTGAAATTAGAGCCATAAAAACATTAGATGATTCAGTATGTGTTAAAGTCAAGTCAGCAAGTTATGAACAAGCCGAGGGCCAAATCCATCTGCTGCCTGTTTTCATAAACACTGTTTGATTGGAGCAAAGCCAGGATCATTAATTTACATACTGAACATGGGTGTTTTTCCACTGTAATAGCAAAACTGTATTCACAAAAGAGATAGTGTGGCCTACAATGCCTAAAACAGAGACTCTTTGACCCTTTACAGAAAAAAATTTGTCAACTTCTGTGCTAGGTACTGTCTGCTGTAGATAACATTCTCCTTGTTATATCAAAAGTATTTTAGTTTATTTTTGTTTTATTTTTTTATTTAATTTAATTTTTTTCCACCACCATTCATGCCCCATACTCTCTTCCACCTGCAGCTCCCACCCCTCCCCTGCAATCACCGCAGTGTTATCTGTGTCCATGAGTTCTTTCTCTCTTTTTTCTTTTTCACTTAACTCCTCCACCCCCAGGTCCCCCAAGCAATATAAGCATTTTAAAATAATGAACTTTATAGATGTATTTAATAGCCCATAAAGTTTATATTTGATCAGTTTCTTTCACTAAAATGTTACAGCTTGAATCTCTATGATTATAACCATAATTTTTTCTTGTTAATTAGAAGATGCAGTCATTTGCATTTTCCAAACCATAGCATAGATATAGTTTGCAAATTTTCAGTGATGTTGTTTATAATGAACACTTTTTATCATAAAGCAGCCTCAGCTTGTCCTTTTATTTTTACTGTAAATTAAATATTTATTTGAAAAGTGTTTTTCTGTTATTTTATGTTTTAATAAAATGTTGCCTGTTACTGCTTAAAATTTTGAATTATATTAAAGTTATTCACTATCATTGCCTTTAGTTAAAGGTACTGGAACCCACCAAAAAGTTTCTGGTTATTTTGATGACTAGTAGAATAAAAACAGACTTGAGGAAATAATTTTTGTATCACAGTGTCCTGCTGGAACCAGCTTGCGCACCTCTTTCCATCTTCACATTCAGCGTCATCCCATTGGTAGCTTGAATCGGCCATAGTGAGAGTATTTACAACATGGAAATAGGCAAATGCTGTTAATCATGCCAGTTGCATTTATTTGGTTGATGGTTTTCAGAATTCCACTTTACCAGGATATTACCAAATATGTTGTTGAAAGTATAATATGAAAAATATTCTAATAGTATTCATAAAATAGGGAAAGTTGGAAGAGGTAGCCAAATAGCTAAAAGTAGGACTAGACTGTATGAATCAAGGTATAACAATGATGAGTAGATCACTGGGTCTGTGTTAATTGTCTATGACTGTAATACTGTCATCACCAATGCTATTCTTTTTGTGTTGCAATCTGCTTAAGATATAGAAATTGAGACCCATTTATAAGGATGGTAGTGATATGATTGTTCTCATATAATATACCCTGGAAAGAAATGAATATGCTACTTTATTTTAAAATAAAATTTGCAGCAATGATTGTGCCTGATATAACTTGACAAGAATACTTGAATGATTTAAGGATAAAACTTCATACCCTTCTTTGTATTTATACCATGGAAATTGGCAAGTGCTACAAATCAGGATGATTTTAAAGACAATTTCATCAAAGCATACTGTGATGAGGTAATGCTTTTTGCATTTGGTAGCTTATATGGCTGCTTTTTTTAAGTTCATAGATTTAATAATAGATATAATACAAACTTATTTAAGAGAGAAAACCGAAGTGTACCTAAAATTATATTTGTGATTTTAAAAACTCAGAGATCACCACTGAAGTCCTCATCTTTTTTGGAACTAGTAGTTTCGAACTAGTGGTTTAAGTGGGAAATTATTAATAACTATGTAAATATGATTTAAGGTTTTATTGTTATTAATTATATTATTTATTAATTATCCTGAAGCTCCGCCGAGGCGTTAATTCAGGTCTTTTTATGAGTATATTTCCTTTCTTTAGAGTCTAATTCTTTCATAACCCACACCCATAATTTTTATTGATGATTTCCAGCTTTTATTTATTCTTACAACATAGGTCTTTAATAGAGCTCTTAGTAGTATTTCTGTTAGGTTTATGATATTACTTTGACTGTCAATATTTAGGCCGTGATTTTGAAACATTTAGTATTTTGAGGAGTACCTTTGATACATAATAAATCAAATGATTTATCCCATCCATATGTTCTGTGCCACCAGGCTCAAATGATGAAGGTTTATTCTTTTTATATCCAAAGATGAGCTGACTAGAAGGCCATCCATCAAGCCAAATGACTACTCATAAGCACTTACTGTGTTTAGACTAGGACATTCTTTGGATGTGTGTGTATATTATGTACATAGTTATATGTAGTTTTATATATAGCTTTTAATATATAATTTTTGTTTGTCTATAATTATTTTTCATTTATACATGATATCTTTAGAGTCCTCAGCCTCAACCCTTAATAGATTATTAAAAATGTTGAAAGTTCTAGATTTATTGAGAAGCAACTCTGCTTTTTATGCCTGATATGAGGAATTTCTATAATACCAATTTTTGATCCCTGAAATTTTAGGTTTTTAAAAACGTTTTCGAATATTTTTCATGACTGTACATTCTTTAAAATTTCTTAAGGGCAGTAAAGTTGGTTAATTTCAGTAGCGTGAGTTTAATTCTTTTCTAAGGAAAAATTATATATCCAGTATATGACTAGATGATAGATAGTGGGTAGACAGATAGGTAGATAGATGGATAGATAGATGATAGATAGATAGATAGATAGATAGATAGATAGATAGATAGATAGATAGATGTGTTTGTATTTACATGATTTAATTTCTCCATCTGTATAATGAATTCCAGGTAGACAGAGGAATTGATTTGACTTTTTCTGATTGTATCTTCCTGCATTCATGACTACAAAAGTGTATAGACTAAACCTTTATGATTTAGCATTTTTTCCAGCCGATTTAAAACATGACTGACAGTTGATTGACTTTAGAATTTGTAGACTCTACTTTCTTTCCTCTCCAAACTATAAAGCTGTTCTTCAGATACAGTATGAGTTTATTGCTTTTCCTGTTGGGTCATTTCTCTTGTAATAGCCTGTACAGACTCACATGGAATGACATGTGGACACTCCTGCAGTACTCAGTTTGTGTAGACTCTACCCTGTGTTAATTTGGAGGACAGCCAGAGTATCTTCCAATTTCCTCAAACTTTTTCACCTTTGTATTTAAAACATACTGACCAATTATGTAGGTTTTCCGATGTTCATAAGTCAAATGCTATTCTGAAAGTAATAGTTTAAGTAACTAACATAAATGGGTAAGAAAAAAATCCCAAGTGTACTTTCCGAGTCACTGCTCTGGTTATTTTTTTTAAACAGTTTTATTCAACCTCTCTGAAAAAATCTTTCTGACAAGGCTGCCTCTTTAAATAATCTTGGAGAATTTTGTTTTTCAGAATGCTGATAATTAGTTATAATTATTAATACTACACTCAATAAATTAGGCTATACTAAAAGAAATTGGTTTCAAAACATTTCTAATAACAAATTGTATACCATCTCCTAAAATAAAAATTGCAGATAGTGTCCCATTAATCAATATTTCCTGAACCAATCTTTTAGTGTTACAACAATCTACAATGATTTTCTAAAAGAACTCAGGCAATCAGGTGTTTGAAGGATCCTTGTCTTCTAACATTTTAAATTTTATTTCCCAGGAACATTTAGTAAACATTCTTAACCAAATACTGGACAAAAATGCTCTTTTCCTACCTATTATTCTTCCTTTCAATGCGTAAGACCAATCTTTGTTCTATTGAGAAAATGAAGGCATAAGATCTAGAGAATTAAACTATAAATCTAATTAAGTTTCTAAAGTGCCATTTCTTGCTATTTGCTTTGTCTAAATTTTTAATAATTTTAGACTAATAGTGTCAGGGCCATGAACTGTTCATTAATATTGAGGTTTTAAATGATATCAGATATTTTCTCATTTGGGTCTTGGATATTGTTATGTCATTTTAAACTAATTTCAGCACCTAAAAGTACACCAAATATATGGACTTCGAATGTGTATTTATAGCTTGCCACTTCTACTTAAAATATTAATCCTTAGGCAAATGATTATAAACTTTATTTATATTATAATATCAAAACAAAGTTCAGTATACTCAACACTTTAAACAATGACCTCAAAAAAAAATAAGATGTTCCCTCTGTAATAAGCTTTCATTTCTCTAGATTCTACCTGGAGAAACTTAGTGAATATCATTACAATTTTAGGAAGTTTTGAATTCATGGCATGGTTTTAAAATTATACTTTCTTTATAAATAACTTCATATATTCTTCTTACATCAAAGTTCCAACCATCTCTAAATTTGGGGATTCCATAATACAGTTCTCATTGTCTCATGACAAGCACATGCTTTATTTTTATCGGACAAAGACCAGACTCAGTTCTTATTGGCGTTCTGTACACTTTGTACATCCATCTGTTGTACCCTTAACACTGAATTTTTTTTCTGTGTATTCAGTACTTAGTACAGTGCCTAATACAAAGTTTCAAACAATATTCATAGAAATGAGTGGCAATTCCTTTTCAGTTACAAAAATTGGGTGCTTATTAAGATGTCACTCCTCATAGAGTTGTGTAAAGGAAATAAAATGATACATGTAGTCACATTCTACTATTTGCAAAGGGCCATGTGCACTTGAGACAGCATCAATACTTGGTAACATTTGATTATTTTTTAGAAAAGTTAGACAAAGTGGAAACTGTTTTCTTTGGACGCCAGTTGATAAAACTTTAAGCTTAACAGCTCATAAATTTACATAAACTTAATGTAGTTTTCTTTCTTTCTTTCTTTCTTTTTTTTTTTTTTTTTTGCTTTGAACCTAAATTCAAATCTTAGGAGTGAGGGTAGAGAATTGGATTGTTACTCATGGAGAAAACAACATCCAATCTGGAAAATGCAACACCACTTCCTTTTGAAATGGCAAAGTGTAAGAAAGGGACTTTTCTCTGGCAGTTCTCTAGCCCAGAATCTTCCCAATCATTGTACTTGCTGGTGATTGAGAGAGGGCGATGGGCACAAATCACAGAAGTTTTAAATCAGAAATTAAAATCTCGATCTCAAAGTAGCAAGTACTACGTGGAAGTGTTTGGTACCTGACACATCTGTTTCTGGTTCATTTGCACTAAATGGTGAGTGTGTTTTGCTCTCAGTCTTGTAAGTTTTTACTGAAACAACTCAGTGGTTGCTTTCTTTATTACATGGTAACCGACAAAACCAGAATCTGATGTTTACTAATTCCTTAAAAATAGATGTGATTTTCCTTAGCCTAAGCCTCCTCCCCAATCAGAAAAATGCCTTGTAACATTTGTACAGTTTATCACACTCTTCTTCTCCTCATCTATGGAGATGCCAAATTCAACACACCATATTTGTTCCATTTTCCCTGATGGGAGTGGGGCCAAGGAAGCTTCTTTGCATTTGTGGTTTGATGTGTGCAGCTTAACAGTGGTTTGATGTTTGCAATCTAACAACTTAATTGAGTGCTGACCTGTAATTTTCTATTATTTTATATCAACCTATACAAATGTCAAGTGTGCAAAAAACCTATAGAGAATAATATGGCAAATAGCCATGTACTCACCATACTATGTTAAGTCTTAATATTTTGCTATATTTCTTTCATATTTTTAGGAGAGATAAGTACCTTTAAATCAATTGAAGCCTCCTGTAAGCACCCCACCTCTCCCAAACCTTTCTTATAGCCTAGAATAAACCACCACACTTAATTTAATGGTACTTTTTCACTTACTTTTTTTTATAATTGTATGTATGTATTCATAAACTACATGAGGATTCATTCTGTTTGTTAATGAAATTTTATATAAATATCTTATTATACATAGAGTTTTGCCACTGTTTTAGTTATACAAAGTTTATGAAATTTATTTAAGTGGTATATGTAGCTCTAGTTCATTTATTTTAGCTAAGGGCCAGATTTCTACTATCATATATCTCAACTATAGTTTAATTTAAACATTCTCTGGTTAGTTAGGTTATGTATGAGGTTATTTTTTCTATGTAAAACAATACTACAATTAATTTTTGAGGTGCTCTCCTTGTGCACATGTTCAGCAGTTTATTCTATAATGCAAGTCAAGTTTCTGAGTTATAATGACTCTCTTTTTAGATAAGGTGGTTTCTTCAACAACAGTTGATTTTTTCAAATTGCCCTCCCAAGTGGTCGATTATTTTTACATTCATTAGTAGTGAATTAGTGTTCTTGTTTATCTACATTCTTGTTCTTCTTTCTCTACAATAGCTTTTTGAATGTGCCATGGTATCCCATTATTTTCATTTACCTGCCTTTCAGGAAAGTCGAGTATGATACTACTTATTAACCTTGTTACCTCTAGGGTTTTCTCATCTGTGATTTGCTGGTTCTTTTGCTTATTCTCTAATTGGACTGTTTGTATATTTTAAATTGAATTTAGGGAATCTGTATATACAGTGGACGTAATTCTTTGTCAACTACATAGGTTGTAAATGCCTTCTTTTAGTATGTGGCTTGTATTTTTAGTTCTGTATTTATTTTTTTACAGAAGTTGAAAATTTATGTATACAAATTTATCATTTTGTTTCTATTAAGGTGTATAAATATTCTAAATTGTTTAAGAAGCTCTCCTTATACTAAAGTCTTTAAAATTCAGTTCTTTAAGTTCCTACTGGTCTGTTTGTCCCTATATCAAAGTCACACTGCTTTAATTATATCTTTATATTAAGCTCTGGCATATAGTAGGTGAATTTACATAATGCTGCTTTAAAAAATCCTCTTAAGACAATTCTTGACCTTTGATCTTGCATATACCTTCCAGAGACAGCTTGTCAGCTTTCAGAAAAATCTCTGTGGAAATTTGATGGTGATTATATTGGAGATATAGATTAATTAGGAATTTTTTCATATCGAGTCATGTCTATTTGAGTCTTCAGTGCCATTGATTCTACCTAAAGGCTTAATCATTTATTTTGAATCAAAACAATAAAGTTAGAGCATTAAAAAAATAAACATATAACTTTTGTTAAATTTAATATTTTCCATCATTTTATATCAACCTATAACATTATTATATCTCCAGAAAAGGCAGAGTAGAAAATATAAATAAAATAAACTTTTGTTTAGGAAATGTAATAGGCCAGATTTAATCATTTGTATGTATTTCATTGATTCTATGCTTTATTTAATCACTGAGTTTCTTGAACTTATTTTCCAAATTAATTTTTCCTGGCATTGTGTATTATAACTTCATAATTTTGAAGTATAATACAGGCACATTACTTTTAAAATTCATAAGAACTAAACATCTTTTAGCCAGTGAATCAAGGACAATTGTTTATATTGATAGGTTGTCCAATTAGTCGGAAGTTACTTTAATAAAATACCTTGAAGATAACTTATATCTATGTTATCATTAATATTATTGGTATTTAAATTAAACTTGTTTGAAAAATTTTTGGAAAGCTGTTTGGCACTAAGGTAGGAATATAGTGTTAGGACTGGAATGTAACTTCAACAACCTTCTTGATGAATCAGTGGCAACATATGATATCAAAACGTTAAAAACAGTGATATCCAATGTTTGTGGATTTTGCCAGACCTATTTGGAAAGTTAACTCCTCACAGGACAAGAAGGCTTGTGAAAAAACAAGTTCATCTCTGTTTGTCCATATGCTGTTCTGTGAGGAAATGTGCCTGTGTCATAAATTCTAACTCGTGGATATTGTTAAATTGTTGTTTCATTGCAGGTGATATTGGTTCAGCTAGCTATCTAGCTCTTGTTAAAGATGAACTTGACAGGGTTTCTGGCAAGAAATTGCTGTTGGATTTATGGTTGAGAATCAGTGTTGGAGTGAAGGTGAAGTTAGCTGTGTTTAGAGTGGTGGTTTTGATTTTTGAAGTTGGCCTTGGGAGCTCCTTGTCAGGAAGAAGTATATGGTAGAAGAGCTAATTCCAGTAGTATTATTAAAAGGCACACTCCTGTGTGACTTAAGGGAGAATGTTCCTAGGCAAGAAAGTCTCTATTTCTGCTTATGCTTTTTTGGCATATGTTACAGATGGCATGGCAGAGATCAAGGTTGGCGACCAAGAAACACACCACACAGATGAGTGAGCTTCCTTGTTCTTGTTCCAGGGGGATAACCAGGTACGGATTGGTAACTAGCATGAGATTTCTCAAAATTCCCACAAGCTGGTGTGTTAGGTACATGTGACACAAGATCATATTTTATGTTGATACAAAGCTTTTCTAATAAATATTTAGGGACATATCTCCTGAGAAGAAAAATATAAAAGTTGGGTACCTGGATGGATAGGTTGTAATATATTATTTTTAGGCTGCAGTGATCATACTTATTTTTTCAGGATACTAATAATTAGCAGTATCACCAAGAAAAGATTTAGTTTGAAATTTATCAGAAGGAAATTATGTTAGAGTTAAGATATTTCTGATAAAGACACCAAGAAAACTAAATAATTGACCTGATTTATACATTTTAGTATGCATAATACTCAAAACTTTAATTTGATTGCTTTTATCAACAACGAGGACATACCTTGAAATATTTATGTATGTCCAAGTGATACTGCTTCTGTACTTAAATTTCTGGATTTTAAAATAATAAGCCATAGAACAAGCTACAGTTTTTAATCCTCTCCCAAGGATATGTTTATTGATTTTAGAAAGAGTTGAGGGGGGTGCA
Source organism: Mormoops blainvillei (assembly GCA_004026545.1). Taxonomy (NCBI): domain Eukaryota; kingdom Metazoa; phylum Chordata; class Mammalia; order Chiroptera; family Mormoopidae; genus Mormoops; species Mormoops blainvillei. The sequence goes on from PVJD01014776.1 coordinate 23,274, forward strand.
GAGAAAGAGAGAGAGACAGAGAGACAGACAAACAGACAGACAGCAATGTGAGAAACATCAATTAGTTGCCTCCCTAACACACTCCACTTGGGGATTGAACCTACAGCTTAGATATGTGCCCTGACCAGGGATTGAACCCACGACTTTGGTGTACAGGATGGTGCTCCAACCAACTGAGCCACCTGTCCAAGGTCATACTACATTGCGTATGTGTGTGAACTTGAAGTGGTTATTTTTGAAGCAGGGATGCTGAAGACTCTACGTAACATCCATACCAAATTTCCAGCTGCCAATACTTTAGCTTCAATGATAAACAGAGGAAATATCTTTAAGAGTCAGACATGTCAATGTCAGTATTTAAATCCAGCTCTGGTATATCCTGTCTGGATAACTTGTTTAACTTTTGGTACCTTGGTGGTCTCTTTGGGAAACTAGGATAATAATAGTCTTTGCAAAAATGGTTATCAGATTTAGACATAATGTTTCAGAAACATGTAATATACTGTTTATCATAGTGTTTCCTATAAGTGGTGAAAAGACTGTGCTTGCCTTCACTTTGGAGACTTTGATGATGAGAAGAACATTTGCTATACTAAGCTTGAATTCTGTGTCCTCCATATCTGTACATACTTGTATAATTGACCATGGTCATGTCTAAGTTCTTGACTGCAGGGACTTAGGTTATTCATAATGGAAAAAGGACCAAACATGTTATCAGAAGACTCTGAATTAATGCCAGTTCCATGACATTGGGCAAGTTACTTATGTTCTCTGAGACTCCTTTTATGTCACCTGTACAATTTAGAGGTTTCAACCTGTCCCATAGAGTTAACAGTGAGTGTGAAATATGCTGATGTATTTTGGTGCTTTGTTTATAGCCCTAGTGTAGCTAAAGAAGCTATTTCATTGAGGATATTTTCATAGATGACTATTAATCTTATAAATTTCAAGTTTTCTGTAAGGGAATCTTGAAATGCTAGAGATATCTGCTATCATGGTATATCTGACCTCAATAAATAAAAATATATTAAAATATGTGAAGCAATAATGCCATTTCTTATGTAATTATATCACTTCCTAAACATAAAACCATGGTTTTGGCTAACCTGTTAAAAGGTTTCTAAGTTTTTCTCCTTATCAACAAGATATTAATCAGTAAATCTCATGCTCTGATTAAAATCTATGGGCATGTGTGCAAGTGAATATCTCTTTGTGTAACTGTTATATAACTTATAGGGTCATGTAAAACTTGGACTGAAAACACATCTTGTTAGTGACCAAAATCCTGGCATAAGTATAATATATCTGGTTCCCGGTGTCTGGACCAATCTTTCTCATCAGTTCCTTTTGTGTGTGACTTTTGAAAAATCACAGAAACTGGGTCTTCAGTGTTAAATGTAAGGGATCCTGCACAGAACCCTTCTATTGGGTTGGCCAAAAAGTCCATTTTTCTTTTTTTGTAAAACAAAAAAAAATAAAAAATCAATCAGAGAATTAACAGAGGTAGAATATTGTAGGACATTGTAAGGACTTCAACTTCTGCTAATGTGAGATGAGAATCCATTGGACAGATGCATGCTGGGGACATTTAAAGGGGATCACTCTGACTACTGTATTGAGAATAGTTTTGAGGAGTAAAGGATAGAAAGAAGGAGAGTGGTTAGGAAGCTATGGTAATAACCTAAGCATGAGATGTGGCTGTTCACACAAAGGTGGGAACATGGGACATGTTGATGAATGATTACATTATATCTCATACATTTATGTTATACAATACAACATGTATGCTGAATTTTAGCTCAGTGGAAATGACCTCAATATGTTCATTCATTTTGATACATAATTTTGATAATATAAAAAAGTACAAAGTAAAACATGAAAAAGACTTATACTAACTTTCTGAAAGTGGGAGTGACAAGGGGAAAAAAGGCATACCCCCTCTTCAAACTGGAGAATGTCATTAAAATAACAATTTGATTATTGTAACATTTCCTCTTATGTCTTATATTATCAGATTAATTAAACCCAAGCTCAGTGTGATCTACCAGGCCCTTTGCACCACACACCAACTCATTCAACTCATCTTTATCCATTCCCACCCCCATTTCTTAGCTCCCTTCCCACCATCTTCATTGGGGTTCTCTCTTATGCTTCAGTTGGGATCTTATTTGCCTTATGTGAGCATTTGTTCATGATGGCCCTGCTCCTTAGTAGGAGAAATCATGTAAGAAATAATAACTGATACAATATGTAACCCAGATATATACTGACAAAACATTTGTGGACTTGATGTAGTTAGCATTATCACAATTAAATACATTTATTTGTAATAATTATACACTTAAATCTAAGTTATTAGCTACAAAAGTAGCCAAAATTTTAATTTTTAGTCTATGTATCTTAAATATAAAAGAAGTCCTTTAGATGCCAATATTCCTGAACTTAGATGAGGAATCAGGATACCTAGCTTTTTGAATATAATTTCTAAAACTGAGATTTCACATTTGAAAAATAAATTGGAATAGTTACATTTACCCTACCTATGTTACTGGATTGCTGAAAAGATAAAATGACAAAAAGTATGCAAAATAACTTTTTAAAAATGTCCTGTATTGGTGCTATTAAACAAGTAAAATGGGTCTAATTTTATTCCCTTTAATCAAAAGAACTTATATGCAGATGATATACATATGAAAGTCCTTTATAATTCAACTGCAATATAATGCCATTTTTATGTTAATAATAATGTTTGCTTATCATGTAAAGGAAATAAGCTCTCTACATGAATTTTAAAGAACTGAAGGTAAATGGTTATATTATCAGTTGGCATATATTTTCTTCTTAGATAATATATATTAAAATTGAATTATATTAATTACAAATGAATGAGAGCTTTTGAATGGAATTCTACCATTAAATTAAATTATTATTTATTGAACACCTAATAAGCCAAGTGAATTATTTGCTAATTCTTCTTTATGATATATAAAAAAAGGAATATTGGCACTTTTATGAAGTAACCTAACACATAACTCATTTTATTTCTTTAATTATTTCGTAATACATTTTATATCTTCTCAGAATTATAAAATGGTTATTGATTTTTTATTTGAAATTACATTTATCTTATTTATATTGGTTGACAATTCAAGTGATAGAAGAAATTATGCATTAGAAGTTTACCCTTTTGATATTGATTAAACCATCTATAATAATTATAGTGTCTTTGACTCAAAAATAAGCAAATGTAAAATTTAACTTTTCATGCCCAGCAATTGACCAAGCTGTAATATTTCTAAAATAACCTTTTGAGTTATGATAAAAAATTTCCCTTCTTTGTCAAAATAAACATTTTATTTTCTTATAGAGGAGTATATGTGAATTTTACTTTTGCTCATTAATTTTGATTGGGAGATTTTATAACTTTCCTTTTCAGAAATATAATTTCTTTTTTTGTTCTATTTTACACATGATTTAAAGCTAGACCTCAATAATCAAGGCAAAGTTATGCACATTTTATCTGCCAGGTAATCTTATGAAATGAAAGTTATATTGTCCTTATATATATGCTCAATGGAAATGATGATGATGATGATGATGATGATGAGCTTGCCATTGGTTTTCAGATGGTTCCTGCATTTGTTAGGAAACTCTTTTCCTAGTGTAAAGTGATGAAAGTTTAGATTAAAATATATTGTCTGAGTAGTGGGGTCCATTTAAATAACATTAAAAAGGGAGCAGTTCAGAATGCACAATATCAGAAAAGGTTAAGAACATAATTAAAGTTAAAATACTCAGTGATTCACTGGGGGTGCTTAAAGCAGAGGAGCAACAGTTAAGGCAAGCATTTCCTGTGCACAGTTGTGTCATCTGCCCTAGCTTCCTGTACCCGTTCAGTTAGCTGTGAATCTCTGTGGAATCATGAGAACATTATTGGATCAGCCTGTTACTGTTAGCTGCTCACAGTTTTCTTCAGAATCAGTGGTATTAATCTGTTAATATCTTTTAAATATAAAGTCAAAAGAAAATATTTAGTTTGAGTATTTTGACAAAATAATTGAGAAATTAAAGTAAGAAAAGTATATAAATTTATGAACTGCAATCTACTTTAAAAGAGATGATTAAGTCATGTACCTATCATTGGATAACTCTGTTACATTATTTTTCTTGGGATCAATAAAATTTTACCGATCTACCCATATCCATTCTCCTGTCTTATTCAGCACATTCTGTTTTAGTGTGTTTCAAGTAGCACATCTAATTTTAAACATCATAAACTATATCCATAGAGTGACTTTGACATCTATCCAATTCTTCCTGGAATTTTTGGACTGGAATATTAGATTATTTTAGTGGTCATTGTGATTACAGACAGAATCCT
>PVJD01014777.1:0-27654 GCA_004026545.1 Mormoops blainvillei
CCACCAAAAAACCAAACAATCCAATTTAAAAATGGGCAAAGAACGTGGACAGACACTTCTCCAAAGAGGACATACAGATGGCTAATAGACATGTGAAAAGATGCTCAAAATCACTAATCATCAGGGAAATACAAATATAAACCACAATGAGATACCATCCCACACTTGTCAGAATGACTATCATCCATAAATCAACAAACAAGTGCTGGGGAGTATGTGGAGAAAAGAGAACCACTTTCCAATTTTGGTGGGAATGTAGATGGTGCAGCCACTGTGGAAAGCAGTATGGAGATACCTCAAAAATTAAAATTGGATCTGTCTTTTGACCCAGTAATCCCACTTCTGGGAATATATCTGAAGGAACCCAAATACTAATTTGAAAGAACATAGGCACCCCTATGTTCACTGCAGCATTATTTACAATGGTCATGATGAGAAAGCAGCCTAAGTATCCACCAATAGATGAGTGGATAAAACAACTATGGGACATTTACACAATAGAATACTACTCAGCTCTAAAAAGAATAAATTTTTACTTTTCGGAGCAGTATGGATGTACCTGGAGAACATTATGCTAAGTGAAATAAGCCAGTCAGAGAAAGACAAATACCATATGATTTCAATCATATGTGGAATCTAATGAACAAACTGAACTAACAAGGAAAATGGGGACAGACTCATAGATGGAGAGTAAATGACAGCTAGTGGGGCAGAGGAGCTTAGTGGGTGGAGTCTTGAGCAAAAAGGATAAAGGACTCTAGGACACTGACACCAGTGTGGTGACTGTTGGGGAGAGGTGGGTAAAAGGGGACTAAAAGGTAATGTAAAAAAATACAACAAATATTAAATAAAATACAAAAAAAATCGCAATGCTATGCAATATTATTTAGACCCCAATTTTTGATGAAATAAAAATGCTGCTTTTATTTAGAAAACTAGAAATCCATTATGTCGTTGGCAGAGATTAGAAGCATGGCCTACTGGAAGAATGGGGATTTAGATTTACAAATGAATAAGAACTCATTTCTGGCTCTTATAGCCATATAATCTTGAGTATTGATAAACTTTTATTTATCATCTCTATAATATATATAACAATGGTTAACCCATAATGTTGCATAGTTTAAATCAAATAATATATATTTATCAACAAGTCTTTGGTGAAAAATACCAAAAATCTAAAATCACAATGGTTTAGAACACAAAAGTTTCTCATTCATGTGATATGGGGGATGCAGATTGGCTATGGCTCCTTGGGGCATTACTGGGTTTCTCCTCAATTCAGACCCCGGGCTGAATGAGTGGCCACTGACTATGGTCACATTTCCTCAAGGTAAGGGCAGGAACCAGGGAGGTTGAGTTAACCACACTTCAGCTGGGAGGTGGCAGACTTCTTATCTGCTATAGTTATGACAAAAGCAAGTTATGTGGCTAAGCCCAGTGGGACAGGGAGCAGTAGTCCATGTACAAAGAGGCATGGAAAAAGGTGGGGAGGGATCAAAAAATTGTTAACAAATGGTAATTCTGCCACAGGCTACACTCTTCTTTACGAATATTCACTCCTCTCCCACATACACACACAAAAAATATTCACCCTCTTCACAAGATACTTCAAATGTGTTATTCAGTCATTGCTTCACCCTCTTCAGAAAACACCTCGAAGATATTTTACAACCTTGTTCTACATAATATTCATAAGACTCATGTCCTTTTAATTCATGGTGTGCAACACACTCAATGCACCATTGTAGCACAGGGACATAAACAGAGCAAGTATTCCCATTGGGAAAGGAAAGTAATTTGGCCCTTAGGAATTCTGAAATCCTCGAGCAGTGGTTAAAATAGCCCCTATCTTGGGGAAAGGAGTGATCCTTGATTACACCACTGATAGTACATCCCCAGTTCCGAGTTCTCTATCGACCCTACCCTCCTGCTTCAAGTCCTTCCCTAACTACTAGCATCTCTGTCCTCGTGACCCTAAGTAGTTCTTCTATCTTGCATCCTGCCCCTAGGAAGGTGAATGAATGTTCAAGGGCTGTTTCAAATATGACACAATCTCTTTTAAATCCAAGCTGGCAACGCTTAGGGACTTCCATGATTTTCATTCGATTCTGGTCATGTCCGTGTGCTGATAATCATACCCATAGTTTCTGACATGTTTGTCTTTCTGGATTAAGGTACATGTCTTCCAGACTTACTAAGCTTTGGTGAGACAACATCATTGTTCTTTTTACCCTGAGCCATTTGTCCAACTAAAAGTATTTTCTGGAGCCACGTTAATTAAATTACACACCTTAACAGAGAGTTTGGAGGTCATATCCTTGATTGAATCTTTGTCATCCAGCCTTGTCCATGGTTTGGATTTTGTCCTGATTCTATAGCACTGAATAGCTTTGCTTACTGGGGAGGAGAGATACATGTGCCTTTTTAAAAAGTTCTGTAAATTCTACATTTTCCTTTTGTGCTTCTATTCATGTTGGTAAACAACAAATTTTCTTACTAATCTCTTTCTTGTAAAACATATCAAATGTAGCTAATGATAACCAACTCATTCTAATATTTTTTAAAGAAAACTATGTGTCCAAGGCTGTAATTTCATTAGGTATATTTTATATCATTCAAATTGTTACATTTTTTACCATACATTTACCTCCATGCTCAGTCAAATCTAGAGAACTGTGTTTTAGATATTTTTATTGCATCATTGTCAACTTCCAGTTATAATTTCTTTGTTGCATAGCTTTTTCTAGAGGAAAAAAATAATCCAAATTCCAGGGACTTAGAATGACACTCTTTACTTCATGGTAAGTTTAAATGAGGGCTATTGCCCCAGGAGCTCCACTGGGTCACCTTCATCTTCTTATTTTAGAACTCAGGGTAAGCGAGTGACCAGCACCTGGGGCTTGATATTCTCACAGTGATAAGCAGGACAGGAGTTCTAGAAAACAACACACATGCATTTAGTGCTTGCTCTCGGACCAGGCATAGTGTCACATCTGCTCACATTCAGTCAGCAAGTGTAAAACACATTGCCATACCCCATCAGGGGGTCAGAGGGTAAACTCCACCTGTAGGGAATTATAGCAATAGAGGGCAGGACTTAATCACTGTGAGCAGCCAACACAGTTCCCCATGGTGCAGTGGAAACCATTTCACCGAAGGGCAGAGACTGAGTGTCTGATAAAAAATATATTATTATATCATCATCATTATGTCCTCATTACATTAAGTTTTTTTAAATTGCTTTCCAATTACAGTTGACACACCATATTATACTAGTTTCAAGTATACAGAATAGTGGTCAAACATTTGTATACCTTACAAAGTGATTTTCCCATAAGGCTAATACCCAACTGACACCTTACAGACATTATATTATTGACTTTATTCCCCATGCTGTACTTTACATTAAGTTTTATTTAATGGTAAGAGCAGTATGAATACTAAATCCTTAATAATTACATAGTAACTTTCAGCCTCATGTACAAATTATTAGTAAAATATTTGGTACTTAGTAAAACATCATTTGGGATGATTTATGATCAGTCTTAAGTAGCATCTTTTTATTTAAATGAATTAATCTTTAAAGGTATGAAGCATAAGAAGTAATACCTGCACTTTTTAAATTCAAATAGTAGCACTCTGGTGACTGTTGGTAACACTGTATTTAGAGGGGAGGCAATAGAAAGGATACTTTAGGGTTTTACATAAGGAACTAGAGTCTCTTCCCTTAAATGCATCAGTGGTCTCCAAATTCTATTTGTGTTTGAGACATAAGCCAAATGATATTACTCTGACCTACAGTGGTTTTTACTTTTAGAAAAGATGAAATAACTAACACTTGAATTTTTACATCTGTGATTTGAACCAATAATCCCATGAAATTGGATGAGTGCTAACCTCTTGTAAAAAATGATTAGCTCCATGTTCTGAAATTTTAAAAAATATATATGAAAATATTTGAAGAAAAAGATTCCCTCCTAATCTGTGAATTAAATTTCTTTGAGAAAATGTTGAAAGCCACAGATTTTCCACAGAATATGAAAAGCTAAGTTGATTATTTATTGTATTAAAATTAGTAAGAGAGCTAAAAATGTAACACATTTCACCCCAGAAACAATTTGCACCACAGAATTTTATTCGAAGCCCTTTCATTTTGTCACACAGCAAGCACGGTACTGAACTCAGAGCTGGGACTGAGCATATAGCACATAATTCAGCGTACTCTGAGGCGGGCTAAAGCCCAAGTTGAATCTGATTTTTCTAAAGCAATATGTTTCTTTGCATCAACTCATTACAGTATCACTTTATTTTTAAAAGAAATATCTGGGGAGAAATATTCTATAAATCAGTGATGAATGTATGCCCAGAAATGTTAAAGTTTCTAATTCTCATCTGTCACTATATGTAGATACACTACATATTTTTTATTTTTCATGCTCACCTAAAATATTAATGAATGCTATGAGATCTCATCTTTACTAAGTGAAGTAAAAGTTGATATATATGAGACATATGCCCATTAAAAATTAGATAAATCTGCCTACATAGCACAGCCTCCTCTGTTCTGTTCTAGTAACAGAAAATTACAATGAAACAAGAAATGATACTTTAGTCATTATGAGTTTAGAAATTCTCACCCCTAGAGTTTATTTGGTCTCTTGGCTTGTACAGAAAAATTTCTGGGAAAAAATGTGAAGAAACTGATGCAAATTAAGATTATGCAAAGTTACCTTTAGGATTAATAAACTTGAAAACTGTTTAATGAAATTGCAAATAATATAACAAAATGTTTTTTTCCTTGGAGACCAAGTAAAATTTAGTCAAATTGTAACTTAATGAATCATTTAAAATTTCCAGTTAAATGGTAAATACGTTTAGTTTACTCATGATGACATAACTATAGGCCTAAATAGCAAGAATGCTTCTTGAGGAACCAGCAGTGATATACATCTGTCAGCTACATGTGTCGGTCTAATAAGAGCTTAAGGCTTCACTCCCTCAGGCCCTAACTTCACTCATAGGTCTTATTCAAGGCTCAGACCAGCAGTGATCAGAGGGCTTGGAGAGCAAAGGCGTGGAAAGCTGTATGTATGGGTTGACCCTCCCACAGGCTTGCCTCCATGGATTATATCTTCATATTGAAGTCTCCATGTGATTAGTCACAAAATTACCTTGTGATAGACTGACTTGGTTAGACACTTGGTCCTAGAGAAGTGAAAGAGATACAAGAATACAACCAAGAGACAGGAGGCTCTGAGAGGCATCAGAATATGCTGCTGTAAATTTTTGGGAGGAAATGTACATTCACATGGTGTCTTTCTTTTTTCTTGAAACTAAAATTATGGGATGATAATAAGGGACAATGGAAAGAAGTTAAGGAAGCCAGTGGACAGCCTCTAACTTCACGTTTTAAAAAGACCCACAGAATAGGAGACTCCATAGGGTTTTGTAGGGGATGGTGAAGGAGACTTGCAGTTTCTCTAGACAAACATCTTCCCGATTCTCTCCATTTAGGACTGCAAACTTCTTTTACCCCAAGGATGCAAGGTGACCAAGCACACTGAGTCCATGGGCACTACAGGACCACAGAGTTTGGGCTAGAATTTTAGGCATGGAGTTTAACAAAGTGAAGACTGATTGTGGAAGAAAAGCTCTATTTCTAGGTTTGTCTTCTTTATAAACTCGTCACTCTGCAAGTAACCCAATGATCTTCTGGTGCTTTCTTTTCTGTATCTGACAGGTGGAGTCAGGTGATACAACTTCATTATCTGCATTGAATCACTCATTTTCAAATTACTTTTCTACAATTTTGTTCTCTTGGTTCTCAATCAATTGCTTTAAGAGCTCCTGCTAATTTTTCTATTCTTTTTTCCTTACCTTTTTCTCATTTTATGATTTTTACAATTTTATTTTAAGAACAGTTTTAAGTTCACAGTAAAATTGAGTGAAAATTACAGTTCCCATATATACACCACCCTTGGAAGGCACATCCTCCCCCACCCTATCAGCATCCTGCAGTAGAGTGGTACATTTGTTACAATCAATGGACATATACTAATATCATTATCATCCAGAGTCTAGAGTTTGCATTAGGGTTCAGTCTTGGTGCTGTATATTGTATGGGTTTGGACAGATATCAAATGTTACATTATATGTATCAGTGTAGCTACTATGAAAAGTAAGTGTGTGAATATTCAAAATATGAGCTTGAAAGTGTTGATGACAAAAAAGACATGGCCTAGTATGGTAACTGGATACTATTTACAGAGAACCTTTCCCCTGGTCCTTTTTTTTGCAGGCTCATCCTAGAATGAGAAACATAGAAAAGAACTGGGTGGGTTCTATCAAAAATAATATAGAGTTTCTGTGAAAAATTTTCTCTCTGGGTCAGGCTTGAATTGTGGCATTGTCTGGCCCCCAAATCTTATCACTATAGTGGATACCGCATAACATAAAAAGTCTAAGATGTTGTGAACCAAAATCCTTTATTCCTTTTCGAGTTATCTGAGACTTGTGGAGGTGACTGTCTTTAGGAAACTAAATCCTAGTATCATTGACACCCTCTTTTTTATGTTCCCTCTCTACTATTTGCCTTATTCTCCTAAAATATTCCTATTTATTTTACAAAATTTAGCTTACATATCACCCTGTGGAGGAAGTCTTCTCTTCTCACTCTACCACACAGACTTAATCTTTCCTTGTCCTCAGCTTTTTACATAATATTTCATGTTTACATGAATATTTCCTATAAAATATTTCCTTAGTTGAAAGCAAGATGTTTCATCCACCTCTATATTACAGTAGAAAACACAATGTCCTGTCTATTGTATGTCTTCAATAAATAATTTTATTTGAATTAAATAATGGTCATTTAGTTTTGTTTTCATTTCCCTTATTTAAGGCTTATTTTTATTTTCCTGCAGTTTTTCTACTATAGTGAATTGAATCACAAAATCATTGTTCAGGCGGACAAAAAAAAATGACTTCTAAGTTAACTGATTGAATATTCATCATAAGGACCAACTCAACTAGATAAATCAAGAAATTTTGATTTTTGGCCAATTCAGCTAATTTAGTCCAGTTCAGTAATTTAATCTTTTATAACAGAATGAATTGCATGGCTCCAACAAATGTTAAGCTTCTGAGGTTTTTACTATGTGCTTATTTTCAAGATAGTGTTTGGAGGGATGTCTGGTGAGGATTTAAAGACTTCATGGTAATATGATCATGACTATCTCTGCTGCAGGTGAGGTAGTTTGGTCTTCTCCTTGGCCTAGCAACAGTCTATACTGGTCTTATGCTGTTATTGGGTTTGGGACCAGAAAATGAGCTGGAATCTACAAATGTAATCTCTCTTTCTAACACTGGTTTCCATCTATTAATTCTTCATTCATTTCAGCTTCATCAGTGTGATCCAAGACCTGTGTCAGTGACATCAAAGTATAATGATTAATGTTAAAAATATGATTCTCATATATAAACCACAAACAGGAGTTTAAAATATCTTTAACTTATAAATGAAGGAAACAACAGATGGTAAACCTTGTTGAATGGAGAAGTCAAGGAATGGAGATTTATATAGATATTAACTTTAAAAAGACTTAGTTTTTCTAATAGATAAAAATTATTAATTGTCCTTCCAAGCAGTGAAATAATAATTTTTGAGATAATCTCTTCTATTGAAGTCCAGAGTTGAATATATGACTTGGCACAGAGTATGGATCCTGGTAACAGTGGATAATGTAACAAAAATGGCACAGTGTTAGGCAACTGAATAATCTCTGGGTGGGTATGTTGGATAATACTTCAGTGTTCAAAAGGCCTACAGTCACCCTTTGACTGATTTTCAAGTTTCAGATAATTTCCCTTAACAGTCTTCAAGCTCTCTAAGGACTTAGATTCATAACTGATTTTCTGGATTCTTCCCACACCATGTGTAGGCCAAAGAAATAAGGTATCTATGGGGCACTTTCCAAAACTCATCTCCCAGCTCCCTGACCTGATGCTGTGGTTACAAGTGTTTGTGTGCAGTGTTTCTCCAAAAAGTTTATAGTCGTCCACTTCCAGACCTTATAAGGCATATCATTAACCTCATTTTTATCCCTGAGTCCCTCTATATCTTTCTATATGCTTTTACCATGCTTCGTATAATTTGCAGTATAAACTTAATTGGGAGGGAAGGTGAGGAAGAAAACTCATTTTAACCTCTCCATTTTCCTCTGTTCTGAGGCCAAGATGATACAGCTTCCAGGTACCTCTTCCTTTCCAGGTAGGATGTCCTTTCTGAAAACTATGATGAACCACAGTGGGCTTGGCAATGGGTATATCAGTGAAGGAGATTTGGAAATTAGTATCCCTTAATTCTCTTCCCAAACTCTGCCTTTCAAGAATTTTGTCTTATCAAATAGAACAGAAATCAGGCATGAATCTTATTTCTTTGTTTGAGGCATAGACACATTTTATAAAATTTTAAACCACTGCCATATTTTTGAGGCCATTATGATAAATCCCCAGCTTATAATCTAGACAAACCCTTGTTTTTCACCAGACTTGGCTCTTGCCACTTTCCTCATTGTACATATCCTATTGTCGAATCAAAATTATATCTTTAGGAGAGTTCCCGGTAAGATGGAGGCATAGGCAGAATCAGTTCACTTCCTCAAACAACTAAAAGAAAGATAACAACCAATATAAAAACAATAAACAATTCGAACTGCCAAACTATCAAACTGCATGGAACTCTGGCAACCAAGGAGTTAAAGAAACATTCATCCAGACTGGTAGGAGGGATGGAGGTGGGCAGCCAGGCAGGTGGAGAGGACCTGTGGCAAAGTGTAGGACTGTGCGGGAGAGGAGGGGCTGGCTGACCAGGAAACTAAAGACTCAAAATCTCTAGCTGTAAAATACTGTGGGGGTTTCCACAGTGGGAAAAACTCTCAGTCTCACAAGAGAGTTCATTGAAAAGTAGGGTTAGAGCAGAGCAAGTGAGAGGCATTGTTCTGACTCTGACTCCGCCCACCCTGGTGAATATCTAAGGCTCCTCCCCCATATAACATAACAGGTGCATGGAGACAAAGAAATATGGCCCAAATGAAAGAATGGATCAAAACTCCAGGTAAAGAGCTAAGTGGTGAAGAGATATACAACCTAACAGATGCAGAGTTCAAAACACTGGTAATCGGGATGCTCACAGAATTGATTGAGCTCTGTCGCAAAATGAAGGAAGAACTGAAGGGTACACAAAGTGAAATAAAGCAACATATACAGGGAACCAATAGTGAAGGGAAGGAAACCGGGACTCAAATCAATGATTTAGAAGAAAAGGAAGAAATAAATATTCAACCAGAACGGAATATAGAAACAAGAATTCAGAAAAATGAGGAGAGGCTTAGGAACCTCTGGGACAACTTTAAGTGCTCCAACATCTGAATCATAGGGCTGCCAGAAGGAAAAGAGGAAGAACAAGAAACTGGAAACTTATGTGAACAAATAATGAAGGGAAACTTCCCAATATGGCAAAGGAAATAGGCTTCCAGGAAGTCCAGGAAGCTCAGAGTCCCAAAGAAGTTGGGTCCAAGGAAGCACATACCAAGGCACATCATAATTAAGTTCCCCAAGATTAAAGATAAGTAGAGAATCTTAAAAGCAGCAAGAGGAAATGAGAGAGTTACCTACAAAAGCATTCCCATAAGACTATCAGTTGAGTTCTTAAAAGCAACCTTACAGGCAAGAAGGGGCTGGAAAGAAGTATTCAAAGTCATGAAAGGTAAGGACCTACATCCAAGATTACTCTATCCAGCAAAGCTATCATTTATGATAGAAGGGCAGATAAAGTGCTTCCCAGACAAGGTAAAGTTAAAGGAGTTCATCACCACCAAGCCCTTATTATATGAAATGTTAAAGGGACTGATCTCAGAAAAAGAAGAGACCAAAAACTATGAACAATAAAATGACAACAAACTCATAACCTCAACATGTGAACCTGAAAAACAAAAACTAAGCTAACAACTATAACAGGAACAGAATCACAGAAATGGAGATCACATGGAGGGTTATCAGTGGGGAGTGGGAGGGGAAGAATGGGAAGAAATAGTACTGGGAATAAGAAGCTTAATCAGTAGGCATAAAAGAGACAGCGGGAAGTTAAAAATAGCATAGGAAATAGAGAAACCAAAGAACACACATGTACAACCCATGGACATGAACTAAGCAGGGGAATACTGGAGGGCAGTGGGGTACAGGATGGAGGGGGAATAATGGGGGGGAAACTGGGACAACTGTAATAGCATAATCAATAAAATATACTTAAAATTTTTTTAAAAACACAAAATGTTATCTTTATTTCTCTGTGCTTCTGAATTTATCAAGCTGGTCTTTTTGCCTGAAACACTCTTCCCCTAGTTCCTATGGCTAAATCTTAGTCATCTTTCTTGTCTCAGTGTCAGAATGATTTTCCAAATGTTTCTTGTGTGACTCCACAGACCTCTGTGCTGCAGACAGTGTAGTAGTTACTGTTCTTCTGGTTGTCTCTTTCTATGTAACAAACCACTTTAAAATGTAGTGTCTTAAGGCAACAAAAGTCATCTACATAGTGTAACATGTGCAGTTTGCTTAGAGCTCAGTGAAAATGATTTAGGATGCACTACTGAGTTTGCTCAGCTAAGGCAGGAGTATCCACTTCCAAGAAGACCCAGTTATGTTAGGTGAGTTCATACTGGATGTAGCGTGGGAGCTCAGCCTGGGTTGTCGTGTGGGTGCTTTAGTTTCTGTTTACATGGGCCTTGGGGCTGCTTGAGCTTTCTCACAAAATAGCAGCTCTATTTTAAGGTTAAAATTCCAAGAGACAATAAATGTAAGCTTCTTATTTCTTAATATCTGGGTACAGATACTGGCAAAGCATGATTTCTACCTTATTCAATAGATCAGGTAGTCATATAAGTCACCAAGTTTCAAAAGGAGCCAAGAGGAAGGGACATACACCTCACCTCTAGATAAGAATATAAACAATTTGTAGCCATCTCTAATCAACCACAATCATATTACATGTCAGTTGCCTGTTGACTGTTTTGTACCTTTCACCAGACTATACACTGTTTTAGAGCTCATCATACTTCAGATTGGGAAGTTTCTATTGATCAATCTTGCAGCTCACTGATTCTTTCCTTGCTTATGTCTAGACCACTGATAAACCCATTAAAGGAATTCTGTATTTGTTGCAAAATGTTTTATTTCTGGCATTTCCTTTTGATTTTTTCTTAGAGTTTTTTGTATTTCTTTCTATATTACCCATTGGTTTTTGCATTTTGCTTACTTTTCCTTTAGAGCCTTTTAATATATTAATCGTAGTTATTTAAAATTCTCTAATTCCCTGAGCTGCATATATCTGAATCTTGTTGAGATTTACTTGCAGGAAGCCCACTATATTTCACGGTGAAGATCCAGGAAAAGTTCTTATGTAGGAGGAATGTCCTTTACTCACAGCTCTGAGTCAGGCAGGCAGTTCCTCCCATGGAGAGCAGGCTACTTTTGGGAGAATGCTCTGTATGTTTTATGAGGATTTCTCTTGTCCTTTCTGTAATAGGGTATGAAGAATGCTTTCCTGGACTTTCACCTTGGAGTGTGCTGATATTCCTGGTAGTGAAGAACAGGAAATAGTGCCTGCCTCAAGACTGAAGCTTCAGGGGTATTACCCAAGTAATACTTCCCTGAGTATTTTGCTCTTACTTGAGTTCAACTTATCTGCAGTGATCCGTCAACATGATCACGTGAGTGTTCCTATGGGTTTTCAGCTTCAGCAGCATTTGCCCCAGAAGAGCAGATCTCTGCAGTGACTGGATAAAACTGCCCCTCTAGATTTGGGGATGTTAGTTTGCCCCACAAACCCAGGTCTTTGATGCTTCCAAGGAAAATCACTGATTTTTCTGTTTGTTCAGCCATTCCTTTCAGTAAGGAGAGAGGGCTGATGTCTCAGCTCTTTACATGTCAGAGCTGAAACCAGGAGTCACTTCAAAATATCATTTTGACAATTAAAAAGTAGTATAATCTTTCTGTTTAGTAATACACAGCTAGGGTCATTTTTAATGCTTTGCCCCAAGAATTCTCTTTTATTAATCAAAAGCCTACTTGTCTTGCAAGAAAAATTCTAATCTTGCCTATTTATAAAAATATTTTTGGTAGTTAGTTATCTTTGCATTTTCCAGCTTCTCTTTGTTTAAATAAAATTGTACTTAGGGTCAAGGAGAAGAACTGAGGGGTGGGGACCAGTTGTTATGCATTACAGTGCTAGGATTTATCTACAAGGCTTGGTCTTAAAATAGCCTTTTGGAATACTATAATTATTTTATATATGAACAAAGTGCAAGATTCTACAACAGGCAAATGTCAGAGACAGGGTTCAAATTAAGGTTGTGGTGTGTCAGATTCCAAAATTTTCTCTTTCCAAAACAAAAAACAAAAAACAAAAAAAACGAAGTCATCTCTCAGTATATGTGGTTTCACTCTTTAGTGGTCTCAGATAATTTCCTTATGTTAGTTTTATTTCTTGCACTGAATTATGGGGAAGGGCAGAAAGAACAATGTTCCTGTATGTGTCTGATTGACATGCATCCCACCCCTCTGTTTGACAGCTGGTTACTTAAGTGCCTGTCTATGTCTGCTAGGTTGCCATTTCCTTAAGAGAAAGCATCATAAAGGACTATTTTCTCTGTCTCCATTTGTTGTACAAATAAATGAGTGTATTAATCAAATTAACTAATTAAGAAAATATATATTCTTGGCAAAATAGGTGGCTTTAATACCAGCTGATGATAACTTGGTAAACAAAAACTAGAAATGCAATTAGAAATAAAATAAAGGTAGATGTAGATTTTTCACAGTTTAAAGAGTGATAGTAATATTTTAAAACAAAATTCCCATTTTTAATTTGTCCATCCACTTACTCCTCACACCTTTCTAACTCCTTGTGGAGTTTGTACTTAAAGAATATATGACTTCTCTAGAAAAATTAATTATTTGCTAAATATCATGTCATAAAGCTACACTGAGTTGACCAGCAGTTTACCTAAGAATAAGCTTATTTTTTCATATTGCTGCATTTACAGTAATATGTAGGATCATTCAGCCCCTGAGCTCCCTAACTGATAAGGGTACACCATCATCCTACTTACCCCAAACATTTAGAAATAAGCCCTATGCCTTCCTAATTCTGTTTTCAGGAAAAGTGGCACACTGAAATGATGGTAAACTCCTTGCAGTCTTGGAGTTTTGTTTTTAAATCCTCATGTTTAATGAATGGCTAAGGCAAGTTTTTAGAGCATGTTTCTCTGTACAGTCCAAATCCATTAATGAAATGTGCTGTTGTAAAACTTTAGGACTATAAAGATAATATTAATTCTCTAAAATGAATGTATTTTTATTGCCAGTAAAAATGTAATAAAACAAGGTTTATTGTAGCAGCATGCTTAATATAATTGCATACCAAGGGAAGTTAATGACTAATTTACAAAATGCGTTTTGTGTTTATTAACATAAAGAAGATTTAAAGTTGTTCTTAACTTTAAATACCCCTTGTGAAGCTGAGTGATAAACTAAAAGAGAAATTATACCACATAAACAACCCACTAAGTCTCTGAGGTTACAGGAGACCACCAGCCAGCTGTTATTTTGGAAGAAAAAAACTATAAAACAAAAACACAAAGTTTGCTTCATGTTGGAGAATGTTTCTAGTTGCCCTTTCTGGAGACTGAATTAAAAAAACAAAATGTAATTGTGCCTATCACATCTAAAGGCCAAAATAGATTATATCGCATTCCCCAGAGATACAAAACCATGTGATTGCAGTCTTACATTTTTTGACTGTTGTTCAATTACAGTTGTCTCCATTTCCCCCCATTACCCTCCCCCACCCCATTCACCCCCACCTCCCACATTCAATTCTCCCTCACCCCCATTGTCTTTGTCCTTGGATACTTTATACATGTTCCTTGATGACCCTAACCCTTCTTTGCCACATTATCTCCCTCCCTTCTCCCCTCTGGTTACCATTTGTTTGTTCTTTATTTCCATGTCTCTGGTTATATTTCCCTTGCTTGTTTGTTTTGCTGATTAGGTTCCACTTACAGGTGAGATCATACGATATTTGTCTTTCACTGCCTGGCTTATTCACTTAGCATAATGCTCTCCAGTTCCATCCATGCTGTCACAAAGGGCAGGATTTCCTTCTTCTTTTCTGCTGCTAGTATCCCATTGTGTAAATGTGCCATAGTTTTTTGATCCACTCATTTACTGATGGGCATTTACATAGTTTCCAATACTAGGCTATTGTAAACTTCACTGCTATGAACAATAGTGACATCTGTAATTTCACAACAAAAAAGGGGAAAAAAAACAATTGAACCATACACTTATGTATAACTACAGTTCTGATGACATAAATAGAAATAACAGCAATAAGGGGTCAGAAGATGGTGGCGAAGTAGGTGGGAGCTAAACTCTCTCACTTGTCCACCCAACTGGGACACCTAGCCAATCTTCTGAAGAACTGAGTGATCGGCCAGTGAAATTCCAGCTAATTTAAAGTTTGGAAGCCAAAGATTGCAGAGGATGATAGAAAACAGATGGTAAGCAGGTTTTGTGGGCTGTTGGGAAGGTCCCTGGGTCCTGTGCAGTGGATGTGGCTGCTGTGGTCCCCTGGCCCAGTGCCAGGGACTGTGGCTATCATAGGAGCTTTGGAGAAGGGCTAGCTCAGCAATTATAACTTACCAGCTCCCTCCCCTCCAAGAGCAAGGAGGTCACAGACATGAGCCAGTAGAGACCTGGTGGTTAGACAATGCTAGAGAAATTGTGGAACCGGGTGACACAAGGAGAAGGGAGAAGAGAAAGGCCATGACTGACCATGACCCAGATAATCCTGGGATTGGTCAGAGCTGGGCAGAGTGAAAGTCCTGGTGATTGTTAGGAAAGATCACCAGCAAACAAGCAGAATTCACTAAAAAAAGGCTCTCAGCTCCTGTGCAAGGACCTCTGGTGCACTGCAGCAGCAGCCAGCCATCACAGAGAAGAAGGAGGAGAAGGGGAATGAATTGTTCCATGTAAGGACACCCCAAAGACTGATCAAAGTGGGGCAACTGGGAACAAAGAGGTAGCTGTGCCCAGAGAGACTTAATTTAATAGGGGAAGTAAACTACCCAAAATAGACTTTGCAGGTGCAGTGTCCAAGCCAGCAAAGAATGAGGAGGAAGGGTACAAGATGCTCCCACTCAGTGCACCTCATGGATGAATCAAAGGGCTGCACACTGAGGGAGATTGAAGGTGTCCACCTGACACATAGGGCAGTGTGGGGCTTGCAGCGCTCTGAGGGCTCAGGTAGAAGCTGTAAACAGGGGAAAACATGACAACCCAGACACACCCACCATACTCGCAGAAGCCACAGGAGTGAAAAAATAGAACAGAGAATAAGAAATGGAGCCAACACCCCTGAGACTGTGGCATCAAGGAAGAGAGAAGGACCTGCTTAGTGGGTTGAAAGTCAGCAGGAGGCTTTTTTTCCTTTCTTTTTCCCTTTTATTTTTCTTATAAATGTAAGGCAATAAGACCTACAGCTGTGAAAGGATCAAAGACAGATCCAGAAAGACATCAGAAGGATAACTCTTACAACTGGGAAAAAATTTTACTTTGACATCCTTCAGAACTTGCATTTTCTGTTTTATTTTATTGTTTTGTGTTTTTCTGTTATTTTTATTTTTTATATATTTTAATTTTTTAATTTTTCTTCCTTACATTTAGTTTTCTTTGTTTTCTTTGTTTGATTAGTTTTCCTGATCTAGCTTTCTTATTACATTTTAAGTTCTCTTCTGACACTGAACCCGTATTGCAATAATACACTACTCTTGGTATTTTAATTTTTATTCTTTTTATTCAGATTAAATATTGTTTGTCTTATTATTGTTGTTCCAAATTCCACACAGCACTCTACTCAGGTTTTGGCTCATTTCACTATCTTCCTTAACTTTATTACTGTCATGGTTAACTTTATTTTCTCCCACACTACCCCAAGTTTCTGTCACTTACTCTCACTACATCTCTCATCATCTGACCTCATGTAAGCATTCTTCTTTTTGGAGTCAGCTCACATTCTTCCCTCTCCCCTCTGGCAATAAGAGTCTAATCTCTTTTTTACCTTTTATAAAAAGTTGATACTGGATGAATTATCATGCTTATTGTGGTACTTCTCCAAGGGTCTCCCATAAGTTCCCTACTTTTAGTACTTTAATTCCCATAGAACACTCCCCCACTGGTTTACTCCATTGTGACTTCACCCTACCCCTGATCATATACAAGATAAGTTGGGAGTTGTGAATACCCATAGGAGTAGAGAACCCACCAACAAAGGAACCACCAACAGGAAGAGCCCAAGTTCAAGAAGAGACACCACACAAACAGAAAAAGGGCAAACCTAGAGCATGAAGAAAGGGAGATTAAAGAGACCACACTACTGATTCCCACAGAACTACAACCACAGAAGCTCTCACTACAAAAATAGCTGGCAAAGCAGAGCATCAGGAATCACAGAACCAAACAAAAAGAGTCTCTGAAAATGGGGAGACAAATAAAGAAGCAGCAATAAAAAAAAATAGAAGGTTCCCCACTAAAAGAGCTGAATGAAACAGAAGCAAGCAAACTATCAGATATAGAATTCAAAAGAATGGTGATAAGGATGCTCAGGGAATTCACAGACAACTACAAGGAATTGAATGAGAGTTACAATAGTGTGAAAAAGGTAATAGAAACCTTAAACAGGAACCAGAAAGAAATGAAGAATACAATTTCTGAAATATTAATACACTACAAAGAAATACAAGAAGGCTGGAGGAAGCAGAGGACCAAATTAGTGAGCTGGAAGATATGGTAGAAAGAAATACCCAGGTAGAGCAGCTGCATGAAAAAAGACTAAAAAAATATGGAGATACCTTAAGAAAAATGCAAGACAACATGAAGTGCAACAACATTCGAATCATAGGAATACAAGAAGGAGAAGAAAAGGAGCAAGGTATAGAAACCCTGTTTCAAAAAATAATGACAGAAAACTTCCCAAACCTAGAGAGGGAAAATACAATGCAAGTACAGGAAGCACGAAGAGTCCCAATCAAGGTGAACTGAGAGAGGCCTACTACAAGGGACAGCATAATTAAAATACCAAGTTTTAAAGACAAAGAGAGAATCTTAAAAGCAGCAAGGGAGAAACAAGAAGTAACATACAAAGGTGCAAAGATAAGGCTAGCAGATGATTTCTCAACAGAAATAGTACAAGCTGGAAGGGAATGGCAGGAAATATTCCAAGTAATGAAAAGCAAGGGTCTGAAACCAAGACTACTCTACCCAGCAAGACTCTCAATTAATATGGAAGGAGAAATAATGAGTTTCCCAGAAAAAAAGAAGACTGATAGAATACATGTCTACCAAACCAGTACTGCAATAGATGCTAAAAGGACTGCTATAAAAAGAGGAAGAAAAAGAGACAGAGAGGGAAGAACACAGGTATGAAGAGAGAAAAATGAATACGTACATAACAATAATAACGTAAAATGTTAATGGACTAAATGCTCCAAATAAAAAATATAGGGTACCTGAATGGATAGAAAATATGACCCACACATATACTGCCTACAGGGGACGCACCTCAGAAAAAAGTACCTGCACAGGCTGAGAGTGAAGGGCTGGAAAAAATTATTCTAAGAAAATGAACAGGAAAAAAAAAGTTGGGGTAGCAATATTAGACAAAATAGACTTCAAAACAAAAGCCATAAAAAGAGATACTGAAGGAAATACATAATACTTAAGGGAAGAATCCATCACGAAGACATAAACATTGTAAGCTTACATGTACCCAACCTAGGAGCACCCAAATATATAAGGAAAATCTTGGAGGACTTTGAGAAAGACACAGAAAGCAACACACTTACACCAGGGGATTTTAACACCCCATGGTCAACAATGGATAGATCTTCTAAACAAAATATCAACAAGAATATTGTTGGCATGAAACAATGTCTTAGATTAAATAGATTTCACTGATATATATATATATATATATATAAACTTTCATTCCAAAGAAGCAAAGTAAACATCCTTTTCAAATGCACATGGAATATTTTTGAAGATGGACCACATTATAGGACACAAAACAAGCCTCAACAAATTCAAGAAAATTGAAATCATATCAAGCATTTTCTTGGACCACTAGGGTCTGAAACTAGAAACCAACCTTAAGGAAAAAAACTTAAAAACACTCAAGCTCATGGAGACTGAATAGTATGCTATCAAACAAAGAATGGGTTAATAATGAGATCAAGCAGAAATCAAAAACTTTCTGGAAACAAATGAAAAGGAACACACAACTGTCCAAAACTTATGGGACACAGCAAAGGCAGTTCTGAGAAGGAAGTTCATAAAAATATAGATCTACCTGAAAAAGATAGAAACATTTCAAAAACACAACCTAATACAACATCTATAAAAACTGGAAGAACAACAACAAACAAAGCCCAGAGCAGGCAGAAGGTAGGAAATAACCAGGATCAGGGCAGAATAAAATGACATAGAGACTAAGAGAACAATTAAAAGGATCAATATACCCAGGAGGTTGTTCTTTGAAAGGAAACAAAACTGATAAGCCTTTAAGCAGACTCATCAAGAAAAAAAGGAAGAAAAAAAGGAATAAATAAATAACTTATTTATTAAATAAATAAAACTGAAATGAAAGAGGAGAAATTACAACTGATACCACAGAAATACAAAGGATTGTAAGAAATTACTATGAGCAACTAAAATCTTTCCCACTAAGATCAGGAACAAGGTTTTCCACACGTCTATTCAACATCATATTGGAGGTCCTAGTTACAGGGATCAGACAAGACAAAGAAATAAAAGGCATCAAAATAGGAAAGGAGGAAGCAAAACTATCATTCTTTACAGATGATGTGATTGTGTACATAGAAAATCCCATGGAGTCCACCAAAAACTACTCGTTGTAATAAGTGAATTTGGTAAAATAGCGGGATGCAAGTTCAATATTCAGCAATTGAAGGCATTTTTTGTACAGCAACAATGAAATATCAGAATCAGAAAATCAGGGAAAAAGTTCCTTCATTATAGCAACAACAACATCAACAAAAAGTCCCTAGGAATAAACCTTACCAAGGAGGTAAAAGACCTGTACTCAGAAAACTACACAACACTGAAGAAAGAAATTAAGATACATGTAAATGGAAGCATATACCATGTTCATGGATCAGAATAATTAACATCATCAAAATGTCCTTACTACTCAAAGCATTTATAGATTCAATGCAATCCCTATTAAAAAATCGATGACATATTTCACAGATATAGAACAAACATTTCAAAAATTTATAGGGAACCATAAGTGACCCCAAATAGCCCCAGCAATTTTGAGAAAGAATAACAAAGTCAGAGGGATCACAATACCCAATAGCAAACTAAACTGCAAGACTACTGTAATCAAAACATTCTGGTATTGGCATAGATCAATGGAATAGAGTAGAGAATCCAGCAATAAACCTATTTTTCTATGGTCAATTAACTTTTGTCAAAGGAGGCAAAAGCATAAAATGGAGTAAAAATAGCCTCTTCAACAAATGATGTTGGGACATCTGGGCAGCTACATGCAAAAAAATGAAACTCGACCACTGACTTACACCATACACCAAAATAAACTCAAAGTGGATGAAAGACTTAAATATAAGTTGCAAAACCATAAAAATCCTAGAGGAGAGCATAGGCATGAAAATCTGAGATATTCCACACAGCAATATTTTCACCAATATGTCTCATAGAGCAAGGGACATAAAGGAAAGAATAAATGAATGGGACTTCATCAAATTAAAATGCTGTACAGGTAAAGAAAACATCAAAAAATGAAAAGAGAATCAGTCATATGGGAAAATATATTTTCCAGTGATACATCAGACAAAATTTATAAAGAACTCACACAACTCCACCCTAGGAAGACAAACAACCCAATTAAGAAATGGACAAAAGACTGAGTAGACACTTTACCAAGGAGGACATATATAGGGCCAAAAAACATAGTAAAGGTTGCTCAGCATCACTAGCCATCAGAGAAATGCAAATTAAAACCACAATGCGATACCAACGAGATAGAATGGCCATCATAAACAAATCGACAAACAAGATATGCTGGTGAGATTGTGGAGAAAGGCAACTCTAGTCCACTGTTGTTGGGAATGTAGACTTGTTCAGCCACTGTGGAAAACAGCCTGGAATTACCTCAGAAAACTAAAAATGTAACTGCTTTTTGACTCAGCAATTCTACTGCTGGGATTATATCCTAAAATATCCAGAAACTTCAATTCAAAAGAACCTGTACACCCCGATGTTCACAGCAACACAATTTATAATATCCAAGTGCTAGAAGCAACCTAGGTGCCCATCAGTAAAATTAGTGGATCAAGAAACTGTGGTACATTTACACAATGGAATACTACACAGCAGAAAGAAAGAAGGAGCCCCTAGCAGTCTCAACAGCATGGATGGATCCGGGGAACATTAGGTTAAGTGAAATAAGCCAGGCAGTAAAAGACAAATACCATATGAGTTCTCCTATAAGTGGAGACTAATCAACAGAACAAACAAGCAAGTTATATATAACCAGAGACATTGAAATGAAGAACAAACTGACAGTGAAAAGAGGAGAGGGTGGAGGGGATGACAGGGGGAAACAGGGAATGGGTGGTCAAGGAACTTTTATGGCAGACTCATGGGCAAAGTCAAGGGGGGTGAGGTTGAGGGTGAGGGGAGGGGGCAGTGGTGGTGGACAAAATGCACTTTGTCCATTTTTGTCCACATTTCTCTCTCAAACATAGTCCTATGACACAGTTCTGAAAAGGCTAATGTTATTCACTTAAGCCACAGTGCTCATCATTGACAGAACAGGATTTGAACCCTGAGTGTTCAGCTATGGGTCCTATTGCCTGTATCCCTACAGACAGGGAGCTTAACATTACATTCTTCATTGACAAAAACTAAACTCTTTAATAAGTTAGTGGAAATCAGTAGTAGGAATAGCAAAAGATGCTTTTGATTCTTTTGTGCATGTGTGTATGTGTAAAGCCAGTGAAAATGGACAAGGCTGTATTTGAAAAACAATAAAATTTTTTTTAAAAAAAGAAATAACAGTACCCAGAGTGTAACACAGTAGTTAATTTTGGCTGTCTTATAAAGCCTGCAATGAAAATGGACATTGCCAATGCCTTGTCTATTAACATTCTCATGGGTAGAGTCAACCATGATTTTAACATTTAATCCACTCTCTTTCCCTTACTCTCCCACTGAAGTAAGGTTAAATGAAAGGTTTTACACATACACAACATTAGCTTTTTCAGAACTATGTCACAGGACTATGTTTGGAAGAGAAATGTAAAGCACTGAAAACATCTTGCAAATAGTAGTACTTTATAGATAAAAGCCATTATTTTTGTGTGGATTAGATTTCTCTTGTCTTTAAATCCCCAAATGACTTATTGTACCCCCTTCTCTATTATAATTTATCTCATCATTTATCTCTTTTCTAACAAATTTTACAACCTTAGAATTTTCATTTTTTGGTTCTCAAAAATATTTCAACTGAACCCTAGTATAAGACATATTAATCATTAAATGATATTGTAAAAAAGGTGCAGATGGTGTTCATGTGGCCAGTGTTTAAAGATGATGATACTGAGTGTTACTGTAACATGTGAGGGGTGTTCTTTAGAATACCCCAAAGTGTGAGCAACAAATCTCTCTCTTTTATGTTGTTTGCACATGGAACTCTGGGGCTTTTGGTTTTGAAGTAATGTGAAGGATTTTTGATTTATCTGTTTGATGGATTGTTTCTAAGAGTCCATATCAGCTGGTATAAATCTTTTCTTTTTAAATTTGTTCTAAGTAATTAAATAAGGTGAGTGTGTGTATTCAGTTGACTTTTTAAGGAAATCACTGCCCCTCAGAACAGGACACAGAACAGAAGTTTAAGTGATTTGACACTTAGCCGAGGGCACTGTGTTCTGACTTGACTGGGGGTTTGCAAGAAAGTACAGTTTCTCAACAGAAGAAAATAGTCTCTACTTAAAAATAAATGCAAGTACCCAGTAATACTGTGATCACTGTCAATATTTTACTCATCTTGTCTATTTAACTTGAAATGTCAATATTTAAGAGGTTTATTGAGATTTTATTTCCCTGTGTTCTCTATCGCAGCTTCTGTCAATATTCTCAGTAACAATTGATTCCTTCTTAAAATCAGCTTGATTCTTTGGGAACCAGTTTCCTCCCTGCTCTGGGGACTTGATTTTCCAGAGCCATGGTGGCTTCAAAGCAATCATCTCCCAAAACCCATGATGTCTATGTGTATTCTTTCCTGAAATCATTCACTCCAAACACACCTGAATCTCTTCTTACTTTGCACAGCTTCATTTGTCATGATATTTCCCTCATTTTCCAAAGGCTATAGGCTCTCACCCTCCTTGAATCTGAGGCTGATATCCTATTCTAGTGGTAATCAACCTTCTGTGATGCCAACCACAGCACAGATAAAGAATACATCACTCCTGAGAGAGTGCAGCAAATCAGGAGCCTTCATTATGAAATAACATGGGGGCAATACTGTGTTCATCTGAGGCTTACTCAATACTCACAGCCCATCCTTCTCTTTACCATCTATCCATTTGTCTGTGTCTCTATCTGTATATATAGCTATCCATTTCATAAATTCACATAGGTGAACATCAAATTTCAGAAATGAGCTGTCTATCCAAGGGACCCATTAACATATTTATTTGAATTTTAAAAATGGTAAGTAATCCTGATTTCCTCAAATATTCTGATCATGATAAATGGTCCCAACTATTAGTTAAGTGGTAGTATTTTCTTTAAATCGAATGAGTCAAATTTGTGGTTCAAAGGTTATAAGGAATACACTATATTTAAATGTACATATGTTACTTTACTATTTACATATTAATATATTTTAACTTCAAACATTTTAAGGTGCTATATATTAGAAAATTATACTTATTTCTTCACTTATTTATGGTCATTTAGGCTATGTGTTATTTCATTTTTCTTTTTTTTTACCGCTATAAATAAAGCACTGTAAACATCCATGTATGTATCACCCTGTGCATAACTCAAGTGAACACACTGAACATACTTAAAAAATGTGGCATCACAGTGTTTTTACTTTTCCCAGTTTTATTCTGGAATCCAAGAACTGTTTCCAAGCATGGTTGTTACCAAATCCCATGACAACACCCACAGGGTATAAGACTTCTATCATCCTCATTCTCCCCAAAGCCGTTATTATCACAGGTGTAGTTGTAATTTCCTTGGTTGTAGTTTTACCCATCAGATGTTTAGTGTGCTAGTGAGTAAGTTGTGACCTTCTAAATTAATCTAGCTGGGACTAACACTGTGTGTCACCTCTGGTGGGTAGATCTCTGGAGATCCTGAAGTGACTGTGAGGGTGAGGGATTGGAAGAGTCTACTTCCTGCATGCTTCTTATTTCTATCAGCATCAGAAAATGTTATCCAGAAAAAAAGAGCTCCACTGGGATCCAAGATGGTGGAGGAATAAAGGGAAGCTACACTAACATCTTCCCAGGACCAATCTAGAATCATCAATAAATCATAGAGAAATCATCATGAATAACCAACTGAACACTAGCTGGAGAGAAGCCTTATTACCATAGACAGACAGAAGAAACCACTTCACCACAACAAGACTGGTAGAGAGTATGGAGGAGGAGCAACTGGGCTGACCAGGCTCCCACAGGTGACAGCTAAAGTTCCAGAGGGATATTTCAGCAATTGGCAGGGGGGCTGAAAATTGTGAGGTCTAAACCCCAACCTAGGCTCCCTAACTTAAGGCACCAGAGCCAGAAAGGAACTCAGATAATATCCAGCCATGAAAAGCAGTGGAGTTTCTGTCTGCCAGGATGACACAACTGAGACAGACAGGACCTGTTAAAGGGGAAATGCACAATATTTTGTTTGCAACCGCTTACCTTGGGTTCTGGAAGAGGGAGGGCAGAGTAGACTATAAACATGTGAAGAGAGTCTGGGGTTGGTGCTCTGAGGAGACAAATGAAGGAAGAGATGCCATACCCCCATGCTGAGTCATTCCCCATACTTCAGAGGCTATCTTTCTCAGGTGGAGAACTATACGCTGAATGGCATGAGTCTGAGGAGGAATAGTAGCCCTACCCACAGGAATTACTCTGCCCCACACTATGGTGCTTAATCTGGGCCACTGATAAAAGGTTAAGGCTATATCACTGATTAGTTTAAAAACATTGGTGGAAAATAAAAGAAGCTGCCAAAATGGGAAGACAAAGGCACTTCTAATGAAAAACAAGGGAATTCTTCAGAACAACTAAATGAAATGGAAATAAGCAACTTATCAGACAGAGAGTTCAAAAAATGATTATAAGGATACTCAACAGCATGAAAAAAGACATAGAAACCACAAAAAAGAACACTTAGATATAAAAAATGCAACATCTGAAAAAAAATACACTGGGAAGAATAAACAGTAGTTAGATGAAGCAGAGGCTAACATCAGTGATTTGGAAGACAAGGTAGAAAAAAAAACACCCAGGGTGAGCAGAACAAAAAAAAAATAAATTAAAAAATGAGAAGAGTTTAGGAACATTTTGGAAAACATGAAACATAAAATCACCCATATCATGGGAATGCCAGGAGAAGACAGCGAGCAAGGGAACAAAGACCTATTTAGAGAAATAATGACTGAAAACGTCCCTAATCTGGTGAAGGTAAAACACAAACAAATCCAGGAAGCTCAGAGTCCCAAACAAATTGGACCCAAAGATCCAATTACACTATAATTAAAGTGACAAGGTTTAAAGACAAGGACACTGATACACCATAATTAAAGTGACAAGGTTTAAAGACAAGGACAGAATCCTAAAAGCCACAAGAGAAAAGCAGATTGTAACATATAAGAAAATACCAATTAGACTGTCATCTGATTTCTCAACAAAATCATTTCAGGCCAGAAGGGAGTGGCATGAAATATATTCAAGGTGATAAAAAGCAGGGACCTGCAACCGAACCTTTACCCAGGAAGGCTATCATTTAAAATCGAAGGAGAAATAAGGAGCTTTCCAGATAAGGAAAAGCTAAAGGAGTTTCTTAACATCCAAACAATATTGCAACAAATGTTAAAGAGCTTGCTTTAAGGAGAAGAAAATGAGAAAAAAAAAACAGTCTAACAATAAAATAGCACTACTTACATATCTATCAATAATTACTTTAAATGTAAATGGCTTAAATGCTTCAACCTAAAGACATACAGTAGCTGAATGGATAAGAAAACAAGACCCATATATATGCAGTCTCCATGAGACCCATCTCGGGCCAAAGATACACACAGACTAAAAGTAAAGGCATGGAAAAAGATATTAAATGCAAAAGAAAAGGAAAATAAGATGGGATAGCAGTACTTATACCCAGTAAAATAGACTTTAAAACTAAGGTTATAGTAAGAGATAAATAAGGACACTACATAATGATAAAGTGAACAATCCAAATAGAGGATATAACCCTAGTAATTATTTATGCACCCAATAAAGTATCATCTAATATGTAAAGCAAATCTCGATGAGCATAAAGGCAGAGAGTAACAGAAATGCAGTCATAGTTGGGGATATTAGGATCCCATTGACTTCAGTGGGTAGATCTTCCAGACAAAAATATCAACAAGAGAGCAGCTTTAAATGACATACTATATCAAATGGATTTAATTGATATCTTCAGTGCATTTCACACCAAACACAGCAGAATATACATACTTTTCAATTGTGAATGAGACAATGATGAGATCAAGGAAGAAATCAAAAGATATCTCGAAACAAATGGAAATGAGGACACAACAATCCAAACAAAACCTGTGGGACACAGGGAAAGCAATCTTAAGAGGAAAATTCACAGCATTACAGGCCTTACTAAAAAAAACAAGAAAAAGCACAGATAAATAATGTTACACTTAAAAGAATTTGAAAAGGAACAGCAAGCAAAGCCCAATGTGAATAAAAGGAAGGAAATAATTAAGATCAGAGCAGAAATAAATGAAATGGAGTCTAAAAAAGTGATACAAAACATCAACGAATCCAAGAGCTGGTTCTTTGAAAAGAGAAAGAAGATTGTCAAATCTTTAGCAGACTCACCACGAAAAAAAGAGAAAGGACCCAAGTAAATGAAATCAGAAGTGAAAGAGGAGAAATAACAACTGACACCAAAGGAATGCTAAGAATTACAAGAAAATACTACAAACAACTATATACCAACAATCTGGACAAACTAGATTAAATGGGTAAACTCCTAGAAACAGTCTTCTGAAAATAAATCAGGAAGAAACAGAGAATCAAGAGATAGATTATACTTAGTGAAATTGAACCAGTAATTAAAAAAACTCCCAAAAATCAAAACCCTGGAACAGATGGCTTCATAGGTGAATTTTACCAAACATTCCAAAAAAAATTAACACCTCTTCTTCTCAAACTATTTCATAAAATTAAAGATGAGGGAAGGTTTCCAAACTCATTTTATGAGATCACCATTATCTTAAACCAAAACAAGATAAAGATACTACAGAAAGAGAAAATTATATAGACCAATGTCACTGATGAACATAGAGGCTAAAATCCTCAATAAAATATTAGCAAACCTAATACAGCCATGAATCAAAAATATCATACACAATGATCAAGTGAGATTTATTCTGGTAATGTAAGGATGGTACAACATTCACAAATCAATAAATGTCATTCATCCCATAAACAAAATGAAGGACAAAATCACATGAATATATCAATACATGAAGAAAAAGTTTTTGATAAAATCCAGCACCCATTTATGACAGAAACTCTCAGCAAAGTGGGAATAGATGGAATATATCTAAGCATAATAAAGGCCATAGATAATGAACCCACGGCCAGCATCATACTCAATGGGCAAAAACTATAAGCATTTCCTTTATGCTTGGGAACAAGAAAGGGATATCTGCTTTCACCTCTCTTATTCAGTATAGTGCTGGGAGTTCTTGCGCCACAGCAATCAGAGAGGAAGAAGGAATAAAAGACATCCGAATTGGAAAGGAAGAAGTAAAATTGTCTTTATTTTCAGATGACATGATACTGTACATTGAGAGCCCCAAAGATTTCACCAAGAAGTTACTAGAAATGATAAATGAATTCAGCAAAGTAGCAGGATACAAAATTAATATTCAGAAATCAGTTGTGTTTTTATGCCCTAACAGTAATGAACTAACAGTAAGGAAAATAAAAAAATCCCATTCACAATTGCTTCAAAAAGAATAAAATACCTAGGATTAAACATAACCAAGGATGTAAATGACCTGTACTCAGAAAATTATGACATCGAAGAAAGAAATTGAAGAAGATATAAATACATAGAAACACATATCATGTTCATGGATATGACAAATTAATATTATTAAAATGTCCTTACTACCCAAAGCAATCTATAGAGTCAACACGATCCCTATAAAGATTCCAATGATGTATTTCACAGAGCTAGAAGAAATATTTCAAA